>LJIJ01000452.1:0-115483 GCA_001718145.1 Orchesella cincta
AGTCGGACAGATAAAATTAAAATAAAACGCATACCTGAAAACCACACAACCGAACCTCTGAACGCATTTCACATTGTAGCGACGCTATCACATTACATAATTGCTGTGTTAATTTTATTTAATGTAGATTTACAACGATTGTGGACAAAACAGAATGTCTCAGGTACTACAGGTCTTCCTTCAATGAAATCAACTCGCGCAGCTTCCGGACATAGACTGGCTGACTATCAATTTGGGACGAATCTCCGGTTCTATTTTACAATAAATACATTCCTATACAGCAAAAGAGTTGAAAAGGGTTACAGAATGGATGATGAGCATTCAAATATTTTGTGAAGACTAGCCCTCTTCCGGTAGCAACATCTACAGCAATTTTTACTACAAACCACCAGGCTTCTCTATGCTATAAACCCTACGCTGTGTTGCTGTTCATAATCATAATGATGTAGAAGGTGTCGAACAATATATTTGTTATATAATTCCAGATGAAGCCAAGTTTCTTTTCGAGTCTTCAATTGTATCAAACAAAGGAAGGTCACTTTTAGCCACGTTTAAAAGAATATGATGCGATTATGAAGGAAAGCAGCGTGCATTTGTAATAGTCATAACGTGAAATTATCGAGTCAAGTTGGGCTGTAGTAATGATCTCATTTTAAATTATGATGTTCAAATCATGACAATAGAACAGCGCCACGGTATATAAGAAGCTCAGCCATGATTTAATAAATTGTTAGGAATTTATTGGACCTTGATAATTATCTTCATTCAGTCATAATCACGACGACATCGGTTGTTGGTATTACAAACCTTTTTGGATTGAGTTTTAAGCTATTTTCAGGAATTGTGGGCTATTGAGAGGACTCAACGTCAAAACCAAACCATGCTGGTCGACATTCAAAAATAAACTATTCAAAAGAGGATATTTGATCGTTATCATTGAAAATTGTCGTTATTTCGTTAACTTTTGATCAAAATGGTTGAATGCAAAGTTATTTTTACTACAGTTCAGTTTTGAGGGTTCACAGCATGTTCCTCTTTATTGTGCCTAATAATACAGTCAAAATCATAATGATTAGATGACGTGACCAAAACCAAAAATGATAAGATTATTAGTTTAACTAATAAATATAATAAACCTGAACTTAAAGTAGGATCACTCATTTTTTTGCAGCCAAGGCTTATCTTGAAAAGGGCTAGTTTAATTGTAAACAACAAACAATTGACATTCATCATAGGAAATTCATCAAGTACAATCATGAGGAAAATTCGTGTCCTATTATGGCTAAACCAAAGTCATTACAAGTAAAGAGTCATTTATTACGGTTTTGGTCACTCGATCTCTCTTTGTTCTAATGGGACACTCTTCCGCCAAGTTTTTTGACGCGCGACTGGTGGTTTTACGTTGATACAATTTAGCAAAAAACAAGCAAAAGTAATTCATCTACGGTCCTCCATGTTTCTTCTGTTTGAAATGTGTTACTAGCGGCGTTTAACATCCTCGCGGACCCATTTTTGCTCTTTTATCAACAACTGGTTGAAAGAAAGTGCAATTCATCTCCGCCCATTCTGTATGAGCTGCAGTTAGATGAGCATAACTAAGAAACATCTCCTGTGGCTTTTAATAAGACTGAAGGAAATGTTGTATTTGTTTTGAATCTCGAAATGTTATTTTTTGTCTTCTAAACTGTATTTTTGTAAAATTTCTACCACCGCTATAATATACTATAACTGCATGTTTTATTCTCATATTTTTGTAAATAAACGTTTAATGATGCTCTAGTTGTTCAACTCACGTTAATTGTCATTTGTTAAAGCGTAATAGTTGTGTTAAATGTGAAATACCAGTAATGTTTTGTTAAAAAACTGATTAAATGCAATGCATAAATGTGAATGATGTGAATGAAAATGATCTGACAGTAGAAAACCCGAAAACCAATACACATAAAATCTGTTCAGAAACTCTTTTGGGCATTGCACTGCTATGACCATAATCTGTAAACAATTTGAGTACTCAATGACTGAGGAGGAGGCGGAGGAGGATCTATTACGTTACTATGAAACAATACCCATTTATTTTTAAAAAATGGCTTGCAAGCAACATATAAAATGAATTTTTATTTTTTAGTTTATGTCTGTTCCATACCACGATCAAAGTCTTTTTACACATCCTGCATACATTTCAGTAGATTACTACAATATAAAAGTAAATTTTGTAACCCAAAATGTCCTACCACCGTCGTCGCTCAATACCGCTCTCCCGTGGCTTTCGAATCCGTTCCAAGAGCAGACTCCCCGGAAACGGGTGCCTCCATCAAGTTCCGCTCATCCAGACCCAAACCAACTCGTCAAAATTCCATCCGGTATCCGCTCCAGGTTGAGAATGAATCAAATTTTATGAAACGGAGAGCAACAGGTTTCTGGCAGCAGTTGAGATCCGCAATTTGACTCCTTTCGCGATGATTTACAAGGTAAAAATCGTTTCAACAACAACGCATCATATAATCCATGTAAATTTCCCTTTTTTGAAGGCTCCTTTTCGTTTAACTTGCAGTTATTCCATTCAAATCCAGCCCTGGAGTTCACAGAGTTCATAATCAGCAGTCCCTTCGGTTCCCTCCAGTTTGATGAAGCTATCAGTATTCTCGTCGCTCCTGCTCGCTTTTTCAGCCCGGAATACCTGGATGAAGCCGTTTTTCGAGCTGTGGATCGCACCCAAAGCAACTCTGGATAAAAAGCTAGAAATCAGGAGCAACTGGCCTGTAAATCAGCATAATTTCTTCTATTTTACTTTAAATTCGCTTAAAATCCTACATCCATTTTGATTTCTTCTAGAAACACGTGAAAGACCACGTAATCATGAAGACCGTGATGAAAACCGTGGTCCTCGACAGCCAACAATACATTGAAGAGCTGCTAATGAGAGGAGTAGAAAATCATCACGACTTCGACTCAGAAAGCATCATGTCCAGCGTCCCCTCCTTATCCGTGTACGCTGCCCGAGCCAAAAAACGCGAGCAGCGAAAACTTAAGAAGGAGAAACCCTTCCCAAAGCCAAATGAGCATGATCTCAACTCATCCCGAAAAGTTCGCCACTTTGTGAAGCAACTGATGGAAAAGGAGAAGGAAAAGGAGCGCCTTCGATATGAAGATAAGATGAAGCAAAAGAAGCCCTCAAAGCATCCCAAATTGCAGTCCTCCTCTTCCTTCCAAAATCTTCCTCCATCTCCGGAACGAGAAACACTCACAATTTATCAACGAGAAATCCCAGAAGAGTCCAGAGCAAAGAGGTTCCTCTCCTGTGTGTTGATTGGAGCTGGGATAATCTTCATAGTTGGACTGTTGTTCCATGTTTCTCGCAAAGCGTATCGATTTCTCCTTCCAAACTTGAATAATGATCGGAATTCTCGGTTTTTTAATGATTACTATTTGATCCAGTAAATAAATCACGTACAAGGCATGAATACCCTATAAACTATTTTTTATAGCTGCTTTGTCTTACTTTAACTCATCGCCAGTGTCATCTATGTTGGTACGAACCGTTTTGTAAGAAGAGAAAAAGCGAACAAAGAGAATGAACTTAGATCTATGCAGTCTGCCTTGTTGGTGGTGGTATTCTGATGTAGATGTCGTATACTCATGTCTGCATAAATTAGAGTAAGCATATGAACGGTGCAAAGTTTATAAAGGCAAAATATTACATAGCCCCAGAACAAACTACTTATGTTAACTTACGCTAGTTAACTTCATACATTATTAAATATACTTAGCGCACCCATAATATGATCTATACTTAATTTTTTTTTATATTGTGTTTCTGTTATGAACGTCAAAGCTTCTTAATTCTCCTTTGCCTTTGCGCAGCAGCTTGCTCACTTGATTTTACAAGTGTATCGCCTTGAACAAGCTCAAATAAAATGTTTTAAGTGCATTGCACGGGCATCGAATTTTAGTTAAAGTTTCAAGATTTTGATCCAAATCAGAATTTAATCGGAATCATGCAGAATTCTGGTAGTAAACCATATATTAAATGAACTAAATGCCGAAATGCGTTCAATACATCTCTCGGCTCTTTTCATATCGCCTACTAAAATTAAAATGCAAACGAATGTGATCATTTGAGCAAGTGTTAATTTTCATCACTAAATTACTGAAGGATAACAATTTACCTTTAATAAATATTAAATCAACACACAATTTCCGAAAGATGTATAAACTCAACAAGTTCATTTTTCTCCCAAAATTTTTTAAATGCAGATGTAAACACTACGTCAAAAGAACGTTTTTTCTGCTACTTTCCGTTTCTGTAATCCTAGCATATGCATCTCACAGTACAGTTCGACAATTGGATTCCAATTATCAAAAATATACATTCCAAACCGCAGCCCCACATCATCATCTACAATCACACACACACTGTGAAATGTATGGCTCGTGAAACACCTTGAAATCCGAATTAAGTGCATCAGCATGCTAGTGGTAATAGTGCATGTGGTGAGCTTTGCTCCATTGCATTATGTATTTGAATGTGGCACTGCCTTAAACGCAAACTTCCAATGTATATCAACAAGAGTTGTTGCTGTTCTATTATTGTTCAAGTTGAGGAGAGAAACAGCGTTATCTCTTTCACTTTCTGCTCTTCTCTTTCAACCAGTTTCTTCGTCTAAAAAATGCAATGTAATAAAACTCAATAGCTCAGGTCTTTCTTGCTCATAATCCTCATCATGAAGCAATTAATTTGCAGAGGACAGACACACCATAATTATTAAGGTGTGTGTACCAATATGAAAAAGATGAGCAGAGACAAAAACAAGGTGTTGGGCAGTTTCGTTAATTACATTCACACTCCGTTTCCAAACAAAACTGCTACACATTTGCAGCATTGTCAGTCATAACAATTTTTTTTCGGCTACTTTCCATTTTCCCTGGATGAAATTGCGTTGTTCACATTGTGATGACCTTGGCAAAAAACGGTGTGCACATTATTATTGCAATAGAAGCTGGGACCAGGACAGGGCGGATGCTGTTTATCAGATGATGAGCGAACACACCACGGGGTAGCGAGTTGCGATAAAAGCTTGTGGTTTATTCTTCGCAGTTAATTTTATTCGAGGTGCATGCATTCTGAGGTAAGAAAGAACAAATGATAGGTTTTTTTTGTCAATCGAGTCCTGGACGAAGTAGGACAAATGTGGTAGAAGTTCTTATCGCCATTCAACTTCCTTTTCATCTGTGGTGAGCGTAAAAATGCTGCGTCGTAAATGTTTCACGTCGTTTTTAATTCTATTTGAGGCTTGGTTAAATTATTTTTTTATGAGGTATATTATTATTTATATTTGGCACTTAATCCTTTCAGACTCCGGTATGTCTAACGTGTCGTGCATCAGTTGTTTACAATAATGGCTCACCATCCATAATTAAATAAATTATCTCCTCGCATTAAATTCACTATCGGTTTCGTTCAGGAGCGGAGGCTCAGGCTGGAGTTATTTGATTAGCTCTCAAGCTTCAGAGTTTCAATTTCAAGCTTTTTGTAAGCTTTTCAAAGTATTTGGCTGGCAATCAATCGTGCATGAAAACTCAGCAAAAATGTCTTTGAACATCCATTTATTTGGCTTTGAGAATTTTTTTTTCGCTGACCATGCAAACTAGACTGTTCAAAAGGCTCTGTGAAGTTGGAGCAAACAAACTTATTTAAAAAAGAAGGGAGATTTTTTTTTGTCCGTGAGCATAAAACACATTTGTTTGAACCTTTTTTTCAACGCATTATTTCTTCAACTCAAAATTCATACATAAATGTTTCATGGATGAGATAAAAGCTATAAAAGTTTCATAATCTTCGCGAACGTGTTGAGTACGAAACACTAAAATGCGGCTTAACAATGTGAGCAGCGGTCCTGATGAAAGGTTGACGATGGGTGTTCTTGGAATGGAACTGTCTCTAATTCTCATTTGATCTCGTAATAATAATCATAACAATTAAGAATGACAACTGTGTGTGTTCGGGATTCAAAATGGGGCCGTGAAATGACAACAGGATTTTTCTTAAGGACAATAAAGTATAGATTTGCAAAAAAAATGTTTACAATTCCTCATTTGTTTATTAGAAAGGTTCAATGCCGACTTGGTGGCGACTGAAGTAGCTTTTGCGCTTCAAAAAAAGATGCAGATGTCTAAACAAATTGATTATAATAGTTTAGAAACTGGAGGAGAACTGGGTTGCCTCATCTGACAAACATTCGTCCTCATTTGTATGCAAAGTACAATTTTTAGCATCTGCATCCAGTAAAAAATGAGTTCCCAAAGTTTAGCAATAAAAATGCTTGTTTTTAGGATTGAGATGTGAAGTTCACAGAGAACAAAAATCCTTCACATTTTTTTCTCCCATGTTTTGCAACGCAGAAGACTTTTAGTTTCGTTACAAATCCGTGTAAATTTGATGGGATGAAATGAAATGGCACAATAAATTTTTAAAGCAGGCCCACACACATTCTTTCGGTGTCACCCACGTTTTTTGCTTGCAAAATAAAAGTATAACTTGAGTAAAGTACACTTCAGACATCTGCGTACTCTACTGTTTATGCTGAAGATCATGTTTCGTTTACAATTTACGATGATGAAATGTTTCACTCATCTGGAAAGGCTATTGTTTATATACTGTATGGCATTTTTTACCGTTTTCCATCAACATTTAATATATTATTCATCAAGTGCGTGTTGTATACAAAACCTAAACTGCGACTTGGAAATGTTTGCATAATATTACTACAACACATAGGAAAAAGTAAGAGGAGATGGGTGTGTAAACCCGGTAAACATTTCGGATTGGATGGTAGAAATGAGAGACCGTGAGAATCTCAGAAACCGGTTCATTTCATCAATTAATTGACATTTTGCATTTTTGTGTGAGTTTGCTGTCATATTTTTAAACATCTTGTTTGTAAGAATTATTTTAAGAAAATAGATTCTATGAGCAAAAAGTTTGACGATCAATGCCTGCTTTCTAAAAAGTAGAGTTTCTGTGTTAATTTAGCAGCAGTCCAAATTCCAATTTTAAAGCAAACTCCTCATCCCATAAACTTAAAACTAATGACTATGCACCCAAAACACATTCTAATTTATTGGGACATTAACCACCTTAATTATCCTAAAACACAGCTTGGAATTCAATGCATTGTTTTACCTTTGCATTTCGCAGAGTTGTGTACGGAATGAGTTAAACTCCCAATTGCATCACATCACCTGTAGTGCTTTAATGATTAGCTTAGGTGAGAAGATTGCTAGTTCACAAACAAATCATGAATAAGCGCCTTGCTTTCCTGCCACACCACATACCTAACATTTTCTCAATTTGTAGCATAACTTCCCATTATCAAGCAGCTCTCGTGCAAACGTTCTTGACTCTTGAAACCTTCGCCTTTACATGAAATCAATACTGCAAGATCCGATGGAAGAAAGCAACACATAGCTTTTCTCGAAAAGCTTTCTCCCTTTGAGCATGTAATCATAATCATTCATACTCCCCATGAAAAAGTCATTAGCATAAATCTCGATGAAAATCTTGATTTTCGACTTCCTACAGCTCCCAATTTATTGCCGAGTTTGTACCTAAATATTAGTGGGAAATGTCATGGAGTACATCTCAGCAAATGAGTCATGCTATTTTGTTCTTTTTAATGTCTACGTGCCATTTTCAACCAAGACCAACTTAACTACGCACTAACTCTGGTGTAGTGCTAGCCAGTCTCAAACTGGGTGCTGATGATAGAAGAAAATGAGAATATAGTGACGATGATCAATAAAACGCGATATGACATACTAAAAGCAGGAACGAGAGAGTATATTAGAGCAGCGCGTGTAGTAAAGCAATGTCAAGATCAATGTGACCCATTCAAGGTCCCTTTGCTCGTAAAGATATACACATACGTGAGTCAGTATAACCAAACCAAAAACCAAGCGCCGGTGCTCCATTATTTATACATATTTTGCGTGTAGAACAGCATCAAAACCGGTGGTGCTTGGGTCTTGGTCTATAAAAGGGCTCTGGAGACCGGTGGTGCTTGGCATGCTGCTCCACATCATTCAAAATGTTATGAACGCGTTTATTTTGGCTTGCTTCGTTTTCCAATCCTTCTCTAGAAATTATCCAGGTAAACAAAGAGCAGGTTTGTGTACAAAGAATAAACCTTCCTTTTTAAGAACTCTCTTAAAAATCTGATATGTCATCTTGTTTTTCGGTTGGAGAAGAATTTTTTTCATTGTTTGCACTCCTCCATCTATTTATAGAACTGCATGTAAAACATAGCAAAAAAATGACAACGTTCGTGATTTGATTGGATTGAGCCGGTATCATGTCGATTAGTGGTGTGCTGACGATAAGAGTTATGATGGTATTTGGAATGTTTTCTTCTCCGACTCGTCTCTCCCATGTTTTGCATTGCCATAACATGTCATTAATCTTCCTCCGGCTGCTCACATGAACTCTCCCAGTTCTCCATACAAAATCAGAATGGTCGTCGCTCGTTCATGTTCAATTTAAACGCTGATGTACATTCATAATATTCTTTATAAAAATTGACAAGTGAATAGGTTGCTTATAGGCCTTGTAGGGTTTTCTTCTCGAGTCAACATGACTCCGATTTCTTTCCTTCACGATGCTGATCATTGATCATATTTATTTTACAATCATTTTGTATAATCCTTGTGTTTACACACACACGCATTAGTTTCAAGCAGAAAGGTAAACATTTTAGAGGAGACATGACGTGGAAGCTCGTAGGTATACAAATAATACAACCTAACATCATGCAAATCCCCATTCATCCAAGTTTCCTTTCGTTTTTCATATTTGGTTAATTTATCTCACACTTCCATACTACAACTTGGTTTTTCTTGAAGAAGAATCTTACCGACTCTTTCATTCCATTTCCTTTTTTACCCTTTTGCAGCCGACAAGAGTTTCAAGAGGAAAAATCAATGCTTCCCTTTTATACTTTTTTGATGCTCATGCACGTAATGAAATGAAGAGCTTTGATGACTTTCAAGATGGATTTTTTTCAAGTTGTTCCTCATCTTCTTTTCCTGTAAATCTGAGACACTTCATCTTTTTGGGTTCCAATTGAAAAATGTAGTTTTAAGACAAGCGAATAATGGCCCCTTTTCCAGCAAAAAGTTTTACATCGTTTGAAAAGCCATCTTGAATTTATCTCAAGGAATAGCTTAATATATCAACCATGTATATTGAGAAAAGGGAACAATTTTCAAAATGAAATATTCCTGACGCTTTGCTCATGATTTGTAGCATCCAAAATAGAATTTCCATCTTCCCTTTAACTCAATCAAAATATGATTACCTTAACATAAAAGTGGGGAAATTGGTGATCGAAAATGAAATTGAAATAGGAAGCCATTCAATTGAATGGGGTTTAGTTTCCTGTTCGAGGAAAATATTATAATAGGCGTTTTATGAAGTTCTATACAAATAAATTATGGTGTTCTTCTTCACTTATTCCAACTAATGAATAGTAAACATAACTTTTCCGGTTAGTTCATTCAAAACTTTATTTTTAGCCTATTCATCCATCTTCCAGCTCATAAATTGAAATTTGAAAAACATTTTCATCAAAAGCATGACGAAGCAACAGGGTAATTCATTCAAACTGTATAAATAAATGAAATAAAAGTTATTTCACGTGAATTGCCCGTTGATCCATAAACTTTCCCATATTTAAGCTAACTAGATTGTTTTTTAGTTGAATTTTTAGTTAAAAAACATGCATCTAACAGGATGCATTGCAGCATACTGTAATAAACATATTCGTGTTTCTGGTCACGCATTTTATTCGGTTGTTGTTCTGCTCTGGGAAGTCGAGGTGAATAAGGCGATAATGTATAAACGCAATGGAAAAATCTGATATACATTCATACGCAGGCTTCAAAAATAAATTCAACATTGATATGGTGGTTTCTCATGCAAATATTATAATATATGCCGATATATGCAGTCAATCAATTTCATGAGGATTTTCGCTTGTTTTTCTGGCCATGCTTGCTCACTCTTGCTTACTTGAGCCAGTTACGAAACACGGATCTCATTATCATCCGACTCTGAAAAATATTGGGAAAATGGGATGTGCTATGCATTGAGTAACTTATACGTTGAAAGAAATATATGTGATTTTTTATAAAATTATGGTATAAAAGATCGGTAGAGGAGATAAGCTCGTGATAAATAGAAATAAAGTTATATAGCCTGACTGGATTTAAATTTGCAAGTACAAAGGCATGATTGTAGTTTATGCGTGTGTTGTGTATCATGGTTTGTATTTATGCCTAAACAAACTGCATTTTAAAGGATATTGCGTGAAAAACTACGTATTATTCAGACCGGCCGGCCGGCAAGTAATTTTTAACCAGACGCAGCGAAGACGAATTTTAAGTCGTAGTCTAATGTTTATATGAATGTTTGAGAGATAAACCCCAGGTTTTTGCAGATTGGTTGTAGATGATACACAATCTACATCCACCTTCTGCGTTCTTGTTCTTCCATGATGATCATGATGATGTTGTAATATGGAGGAGATAAGGATACATTCAATTTTCTCCACAGTTTCGAAAAGCCGGTTTGAGGGGATGTTTTCAACTGAGACAGTGGTATGATCGCTGGCGTTCGTCCTTTAAAACCTGTGTCAAAGTCATCCACATTTTTATACACGGTTGGTATACTCTGCTTAGAGAGTCGTCCTCCAAAAAACAAGTTCTATATTCGTTCCTTTTTATTAGGTTACAAGTTTCACTTGGTTGGTTCACAACTTTTCATCTTCTCCAAGAAGAAAGAGCTTAAGAAAATGGGTATAATATTAGAGCTAGCTCTTCCCTTCCTTCCTACACAAGCTCTCGTGATGCTCATTACGATCTAGTTGGAGACTCTGTCGATTTATTACATTATTTACTGCACGACACGGGGAAAACATATTGCAAAAACTGAAAACTTGTTGGGCATGTTTTGTTAGCCAAACCAATCAACCAATTCAGACTTGGAAAATGGAAAAGAAACTGATGAAAAGTGCTTTAGCTGTAGGCGGCAACATGAAGAAGATTATGAGCTGTTTTTTGCTCCAAAAAAACAGGAAGGAATGCAAATAAATGTTGATGTTTTTGTGAAAATGTAAACAAGAAGCCGACTCTCGACCCGAATACCTTAGAGAAAATCCACCTTTTTGTCAATTACTGCAGGCAAAAGTATACTTCATATCGTTTGGAAAATGGACCGTGCTCAATATATCCTTCCGTCAGTCAATATGAAACAACATCTGGCAGCCATAGACATGCAATGATGAACATGCTTGTTGACTTTTCCATGAGCTCAGTTTTGCAAAAGATGAAAACAGTTGAGAAACATAGTCGTCACGTACCAAACCCATAAATGAGCCAATTAGTGGAGCTGGAAGATGCGGTGAGGTAGCGCATTGAGGACCACTTTTATTGCCGATTTCCCTTTCCATATTTATTGCATGAGGATGTAAAAAGGCAGTTATCAATAATTTATTTGTATTATTATTGGGGCTAATGGAAGGAATAAAACAATACCTTTTTAAAGACGTTCATACCACTTTCTAAAACGTTTTTGGTATATTTTGAAGTTAATATCTGCTTATTTGCAATCGTAATTAATATGAAATATTAATAGGTAAGTCTGCTGCCCAAAATAGCTGGAATTTATAAACGTAAAGAAAGTAAAAATGTAAAATACTTTATTTGATTTCACTGAACTAATTTCCTGGAAGAATCCCTTTACGTTTCATCCACCAAACTAAAAATCGTGAGAACCAACCCCAACTTCATGACAATGACATCATCTCAAACTGCTCTGCATTGCATGCATTTATATCCATTTCAACCTCGTTAAAAATACATTCATTCAAGTCAAGAGGGTTTGGCTTAATGTTGGTAATAATCGTGATGCCCTGCATTTCATATTAAATTACATAGATGGGATGCGAAGTTCAGACCATATTGAACTTGGCTTAAATATACCACACCTTAATAAAAGTTCATGTCCAACTTCCACGCCATTTCCCATCCTTCCTTCGACTCGTCAGTTAAAAATCAATTGAAGAAACGAAAACGACAGCCATCAAGAGAACAAAAGACATTTGATATTTTGACTGGGATCATCATCATCATCACATTTAAATTCCTGTGTTACGTCTAGCCTCCGGCTAAGAGGACGATCTGCATAATATATATTGCATGGGCACCTGTCATGTCATTCTGCTGCCATTCCCATTAGATTGCTCCCAGCAGAGTAAAAGTGAAATGAGAGAGACAATTCGCAATTTAGTTTTATTCCTCGATCTTTATCGTGGCATGACTCTCCTATTGATTTGTTATTACTGCAAAACACTCCAGAGTTTGTTTGTTTGTTGGTCTTGAATAGAAATGCTTTCGAGTCAGCTCACCTTTAAATAATGAAGGTGTAGGCCCACAAAATGAGCTGGGAATGATGGCAACAGAGCGTTAGAGGACAACCAGAGGACACGCTCCTCATTGTTTTGCCCGACGAGCGTTGGAAAACACGGAGAGAATATGAGACTGAAAGACATTTGAGCTGGTCTCAATGAATGAGAGCTTCTTTGTTCGTTGAATAAAGAAATAGAAATCCACTAACAGAAATGGAGAATCCTTCCTCCATTTTTTATACCCGCACTGTTTTTAATCTCCAAATTGGAGGTATTTGGGGAACTCATTATCTCACTCCGAAAAGGAAAACCGAGCTTTTAGCTGGCTTCCTAAAATATTATGGTTGTATAAGAAATTTGTAGCGTAATATTAACAAAGATACTCACTTCAAAGCCTACCAACTGCTTACCTACACGATTCAAATAAAAGCTTGATAAGCAGTAGTGAAAGTAGTCGACGTTGAAGTCAACAGATTCCCTATAAATATATTTCTAATAAAATTCATAGGTAAACAAGAATTTAAGGTAAACAACGTAATTGACGATGATTCTTATCAAACATACATGAATGACAATATTTACAAAAGCAAACAGGAAAATGCTGACTTCATTTTGTAATAATAATCATATTATTTGTTAGCTTTTCCAGTGAAAGTTTGAGAGTTCACTCGTTTATTATGTGAGATATTTACCTCTGTCACGGTTGACTTTGCAAATTTAATAGAAAGCTTCCGCTTCCTCCCTTGTTGACAATTTAATTGGCTCTTTTTGAGCCTATTTAAATACATCCGAGATGTTTCAAAATAGAATTAAATGATGAGATTCCTTTTGAACTCCTCATCCAAACAACTTCCCGGAAATTAGTGAAAGCATTTGATTTTTGCCAAATGAAAAACTTTTTTTTTGCAATTTTTTTCTCATGAAATCTGAGGTGAAGCCATATTCTCTAACTAAAGAAGGCTGTTGCGCAATCACCGTGAAAAATACTAAAATGAAGCAACCTTTCTTCTTTTATTGGAACCATTTCCTCTTCTTGGTTTTCAACCTTTTTGCGTCGTACTTTTTTTAACGAATGGATTTTCACTCTTCTATCATAACTCTGTTTTGTTGTGACGTTATTTTACTCATGTAGCTTGTGACATAGCTCAAGGGAAGCTCAAATATTTTATGACATGTCATTCCTTTTTTCCATTTTATATTGTCACAGTCTTTTGGTGATCTCATTTGTTCACTTTATACCATTTTCGTAATCCCATCGAAATATATACCCCTTCCTTTCGCAATCCCAAATAAACTCTGAGTCTACACCATTTTGGTGCGGCTGAGAAAACAGCTCAAACGAATCTATTTTATTTTATCCTTTGTAGTTTCTGGTACACTTTTTATTACACAGCGTTATATTGGATTGGAACTAAAACCAAAATGAATGAGCTTCTGTTTGGTGGAGAGTCGTAAATTATACACAATGGAAAAACTCACGTTTTATGGCAGTTTTTTTTGCTACCAGGCATCCAACTACAATCATGGATGTGTGTGAGAGTGCTCCTGAACTTGAAAGGAAGCAGGAGAGAAGCAAAACACATAAAATTTCCCAACTAATCCTGGCTTTTTGCCTAGTTATGCATTTACGCATAAAATACGCACACTCAAGCCAGTTGGAGAAGTTGTACATGAAAGAGGAGAGACAATGAAGGGCATTCATAATGTTTCTACTTGTTCATTGCATCGCACCATCATCACGTTAGCTTGTCTCCTGCTGGAGTTTGAGAGTGTAGAAAATTGCTACGCAGATTTTGAAATGAGAAAATTAATGGCTCTGCAGAAAACCAAGCGGAGGGGGTGGAGATGGAGACCTAAAAAAGCTTGAGTTTGTTTTGATGAGACCAACTTCATTTCACATGCATCAAAATAATGTAAATTTCAATGTCAATGCCAACAGCACCGACATATGCTCAGCTTTTCTGGGATGCACATATGCGCACTTAATTCCCATTTACATGCTCAGTTTTATCATCAAAGTTTTTAGAGCACCGGCTGGACGATGCGTGTCTTCTGTCTTTATATACATTCCTGTGGTTCTTACCAAAAAAAAGTTTCAAACTGCGTAGTTGAGCTTGGTGATAAGGGATCATTACATTTTTAAATGAAATTGGCTATTAATGTAGTCAGCTTCCCCTCTGCTTTTTCCACACGCCTTCTTTTCCCTCATAAACAATTTCCTGGAAGGGAATTTTCTTGATATGACATAATGACTGGTTGGGGGATCCACAAGGGTCACATTCAAGAGTCAAAGTCAAACAGAGTGCAGAAACAAAAACGCACAAAATGTGTGTTCAGTTTCGCCCTTCCTTCTGCACACAATGAGGAAGGAAGAAACTGGCAGTTTCTATGCAGAAGTTTGACATTGGCATTGGCAGAGAAGAACATGAGTTGATTTTTTGACCATGCTGCAAGACAGACAGCGAAAGTGGTCACGTCTCGGCTCTTTTCTTCCATTCAAAATGAAACAGTATCGATTATTCAGCCGGTGTTGGCAATTTACTGCGTTTTTGTTGCCTCCGGCATTATTAATCCGACGACGTGAATAACGCAGGGCTGATCTAAAAAACATCAAAATATTTCAGCACGAACGAAGAAGTGGTGGGTTGGATTGAGATGGATGACAAGACACTTTTGCCGCAGTCTATCAGTGGCGTTTTCCCTGCGTAGAGAAGAGCCCAGCCCCAAGAATTTCGATTCTTCTGGAAGTTTCCTCATCTCAAAGCTCTACGCAACGCCACTGTTTCTCTGCAATGTCAAAAGGACACACGCACAACTGAATATCCGGCGCAACGTAGATGTGCGTGAGTTGCTATATATTAGACTTTTCCCTTGCTCATAATATTCTAGTCTGCAACGTAGTTGCAATGTCGAAAGTATTTCCATCGCTTCCCTTCTGTATTATTTACATTCACGGAATGTTTATGCGTAGATTCTAGCATAATATATACATTCAACCCAGCCACATCCACCTACACTAGAAAATGTTGGGTTGGCTTTGGCTCTTACTCTTTTTCTTGCATGTCTAGACTGCTGTGCGTTCGTTCTACGTAGCAGGAACAAGTTAAAGTTATATGCAATCCCATCACGCTACCTACTTCTTCTTCTATACATACATTTCATGAAAGCTTTCTGTTTCCCTGGCTTACATCGAGCTTGAACTTGAACTTGACTTCTTTTCCTACTTGGTTGATATCGATCCACTGTGAAACCCGTACGTACACACTGGGTATTGGGGGAAAGGGACGAGGAAATTCGGTGAAAGTGAAACTCATGGTCATGGCCGCTCTCAAGCTCGTGCTGTAAATGCCTACAAAACCATGGGAAGAGGAAGCCGATTTGCTTTCAATAAAGTTTTTTACCTTGACTTGATTCAAGTAAACGTATCCTTTGAATGAAAGCAATTAATTATTCCTTTTGAGTGACGCATTAAACCTTGGCTGAATTGGATTTTCTCTGACTTAATTACAATCCTCCATCTCCATCCAAACCTCTGAAAATCATGATGGCCGCTGCTGCTTTTTTATATTTCTCCCCACATTTTTAGCCACCTTCTTTCCACCTTATGCTAATAAGCAAGTTGAAAAATACACGAGGTATTTCATGCATGAAAAGCAACGCTAGTTGATTCTCCTTTTCGTTAGAAAAGTGCGTGTGTGGATGTGGATGTATGTGATGTGGATCTACGCACGTACGCACTCTTCCAAAGCAGCCTATCATCATCAGATCATGCTCATCATACAGAGAATAATCGTTACATGTTACATTACGTCAATGCCACGCAATGAATGGCACTGGATGTTGGATTAAATGCATTGTTCTGTGTAGCATGTTTTATTCTCTGATCCCACCTCAGTTTTTCTAACAAGTTTCCTCAAGGTAGTGGAGTACGAACATATTATGCAACTTATATACCATCATATTTAACTTTAATCACATAAACGCCCAATACTTACACCAAGTTAAAAAATAATTGTAAAATTGGATATATTCATACTGGCGTTGTTTCCATACAAAACTAAATGTTAGCTAGACCCACTCGTTCAGGAGATGCGATATTGCATTAAATATTTTGTGCGTAAGACGAAGATGCGCCTCATATCATATCCAGTACTGTGTGATTCCTTGCAGTCCACACACGTCGAATATACATGGAGCTTACGACGTTCTTATGGTTTGGTAACGAGTTGTGATGCTCAATGTTTTATTATGCAACGTGGCTCTGAATGTTTCATAAAGGGTTAGTAAATTGGAATGCAGCCAAAGGTGGAACTGGTAGAAGAAGAAGCAAGAACCAGCCGGTTGTATCATTATCCCCACCCAAGAGAATTTCATACAGTAAAGTACACAACTGTGTGGGTAGGTACTTTATTCGCGGTGTATTATTAACATCGTTATTTTAAAGCATTGCCATACAAGGGAAATCATAAACTGGTTCAAGTTCAACTTGGAAACCCCAAAAATTCCATTCTCGGGCTGTGCCTCCTGGTGAAAAATCCGTTATGTTTTTGGAATGGATTCTTATATTACATAATATTAGACCTATACCAATAAATATAGTTGAGGAAATATATATACAAACGTATTTATAGGAACCTACAACGCATTTCTTTGGAAGTGCATGCAAAAACTGCTCCGACCACAACCCTTCTTTGTTGTGAACTTCAACTCCGAAATAAACCAGACCAGAGTCACTCCCGTTGCGTACAATACGCAGGAGCATGATTACGTTGATAGTGTCACATCGCTCTTCCGGTTGCAGCCAGCAACGAAAGCTCCGGGACAGAAAAAAGTGTAGAAGTTTGAAAAACAGCTAGAATACTTGCACGCAATGCAGTGCAACTACGCAGCACGAAAACACGCACAGAATTGTATTATATCAACATCAACTCATGATGATTTCATCAAAGAAGTTACAAACCTTTCTTCTCCACCAACCATCCATATTCTTAAGGGAAGCCATACTAATAATATCCTTTTCAGAATAAGTATAAAAGCAATCCTATGAAATCTGGAAAGGACTCCACCCAACATGTATAAAAATGCCAAACCAGGCAAAATATAATATGGAAAACTTCCTTTTTGATTTTAACTTGTTAGGAAAGACCTTCAAAAGCTGGATATCTTCCCATTAGTCACTTGCCTCCCTATAGAGCAAGTTTTCCTTTGAAAATAATTTCTGCGTAGTAAAAGTTGAAAAGACTCGCTCATTTTTTCATTAGTCAACCATTTCCACATAATAATATTGTATAGTAGCTTGTTAACAAGAAAATATATGAGGCATGGAAATGAAATGAGAGCAAAAAAAGTTAGGGAAATGTATAGCGCTTATTGATGTTGTAAACTAGAATATATACATTCCAAAAAAGCTTGCCTTATCAACCAGAGCTAATCTACAAACGTAATAATGACTCTGTCTCTCCTCACACCACTTCTTTTACGAGAAGAGCTTGTGTGTTCACAACTTCCTGTTGTGTTTTCGATGCGGAGAAGAAATCAGAGCTGAAATGTAAGCTGAACAACATTTTAATACTCGAGAACAAGATGCGTTACGTTACGTTATGTTGCGTACAGCAGCCAACAAGAAAGAATTGAGATAAGAAACGTTAAAATACTCGAGATACGGTTACTAACTAGAAAATTCAGACAGACAGTTGTTTTTTGCCTCTTGCTCGTTATGCTCTGCTGAGATGAAAAATGTTGATGATTAGTTTCCTTCGAGAATGGATTTTGCGGGTGGGAGATCGAAGAAAAAGGGCAGGGCAATTTCTTCTGGAAAGCAGTCAAGTCAAGAGCAATATGTTCAAAAAGTTGACATAATTATGACCAGTTAATTACAAAGTGAGAGGAAGTCAGAGAGGGTTCAGCTTCTCTAGGATGAGGTGTGGGCGTCCAGGGACTCATTTTTGGGGTTGATGATGATTAAGATACATTATCATTATGTTTACGTTCCCATTTCATAATTTTCTTAGAAACCTTTTGAGCCATTAGACTCCAGGGGAACTCCTACGCGGACCATTTGAAATAATGAAAGATATTCATCAACTTATGCCCAAAATACATTTGCATACATAAAGCTGAACTACAATGGTTTATAGCTCACAGCCCACCCGAAGCCGTATGAGTAATCTCTCAATTGGATTTACCCGTTTTCCTCAGGATGACCCAAGAAAAGCTGTTATGCGCGTGTTTGGAGAAAGTGCAAACACATTTTCACTTTTATCCGTAAACAAAAAATGCGTGTTTGTATGCGTGCCCTCATCCCAACTCGCCTTCGTCTCTCGTGTATCGACATCAGCACTGAGCTAAGCTTCTTGTGATTTTTCTCAGAAATAAATCCCATTGGTAAACAACAAACTGTATAAGCTGCTTAACAATCTTTACGCGTAGAAACTAACATCAAGATGCTCTATAAAAAAGCCTCCTTGGCCAGAACCCAAAGAGGAAGATTATGTAAAAACTTTGGTCATTTTTGCTCCATCCTGGAGAAGATTCCAATTGAGAAAGCGGACATACAATGCAATCATTATCTTTTTAAAGTAATGAAACTTCAGGAGCAGAATGGAAGAGGGAAAACTTTTGCTCTTAAAACAAACAGCTCATTTCAATGAAAGCTTTAGCCAAAATTCCCTGAGGGATGTTCAATAGAAAATATGTATATTTGAAGTCTTTCTTGTTGAAGTACTTTGTAACGGAACGAGATCCTAATCTGTGTACTATTACAAAAGATAAAAAGTGAAAGAATCCAAAGAACGGCGTGGTACTCACACATCCTCACATGTGTGCCCATCTTGCTTTCAGTAGAACCAAATTTTTTAAAGACTTTCTTCGTTTATTTTCCCCCACTCATTGTTTATATTGGTTTAAAACCGCAGTGTCTTCTTCCTCATAAGTATTAAACATTCTCCCTCGCTTTAGTTCTTGGGAATAAGAATGTATTCTCCTTTCTCGGAAGCTGAAGAGGGGGACAAAGCGACAAAGTGGAATTGCCTGTTTTATTTAATTCCATTACAAAATGAGAAGTTTCATACACGCTCATTCTCCGTGTGAAAACAACAAAGCCAGCCTTTCTTTTCATGTCCGCTCCCAGTTTTAACTGTTTATTTGTGTCTCACAAAACAAAACAAATGGGAACTTCAAAGGTATGATATAATTCTCAAAAATAACCTTACTTCATCAAATATTTCTCTCTGAATTTTTTTCCCCTAGGAAAAAAGTATTGATATAAACCATCCGTGTTATGTTGTAATACATTTTGAGCCGGGTTGTTCCTTCATTCTTTCGTTGCTCTTCAAGAATGTCGTTATCATAGGTCACTTCACAAAATTCCTAACAAAATCCACATCCACCCTCTTCTTGTCTACAATACTTTTTCGGTTGAGATTCAAAATGTACAAAACACGCATCTCTTTGGGAAAGAAGGGGAGAGAGGAAGTCTGCTTATCTTCTCCTTCCATTGTATTTGAATCCTTTTGAATGCTAAAGTGAATTCTGGTAAATTGGAAGTTTTAAGAAAGTGCTCTCCATCGTGTTCTTCCTCTACATAAAACTTACACCGCGAGGATAATACAGCAGTGATATTGCTCCTGTCAATAATAATCAAACAACAAATATCTACCAGGTTTCCAACTCCTTACAAAAGAAACTTTTCCACAATTTTATAGATATGACTGACTATCTCCTTCTCAGATTTCCCTGAAAGCGAGGTTTTCTTCAATTTAATACGAAAGTGAGAATAAGGAGCAAGTGTTTCACTCATTTTATCGTGAAATGGAATATAATACTGGCATTCCCAATGGATATAACATAACGTTACATAACTTGTCAATAAGGGAGAGAAGAAAGCTTCTCTTTTCTAGATTTCAGAGAAGCAGAGGCTTCTCTGCTCTTCCATAAAATATATCACATCAAATCATATCATATCTTATGCTCGTACTTAACTTTGTCATGTCGAAATTCCCCTCCTGAACAAGATAAGAGTGGGAAAAGTGGAGTCTTTAACCAAAATTGAGAGGGGAAGAGGAGCCAGGGCTTGTACAAAATGTATCTAAGCACTTTGGTACACATGACATGACAAGAGCAGCAGGGAAAGTCGGGGAAATGAGAAAGCTCTGGGAACGAAGTTAGCAAGAATATGTCCAACTCTGGAAGGGAACTTTTTTCTCAGTTCTTTTGGTATATTAAATTTAACGTTTCCAGCTAAATAACAAAAGATTCTGTCGTAAATCAAATTGTTTAAAATGCCAACTCAGAAAAACAAAAGACACTTTTAAGGAACCTGCTACATTTCGTAATCAAATAAAAATGTACATTATTTTTAGGGGCGCAGAAGGTAAGCGACGCATCAGTTTGTAAATGAATGGCTGCTGGAGCAGCTTGGCCAACAGCGCTCAATCAAACAAAAACAATTCATACATTCGTCAGACACACATTCCACTTTCAAGGTTAGCCTACTCCACTCTTCAAGTCCAAGATCATCATGATCTCCTCGAGATGAGAGTAAACAAGGGAAGATGCATGATGTCTTCAAGAATGTTGAATCCCCAACAAATTGCATCTTGTAGAACCAGTTCTTCCAGAGCTGTTCTCTCAAAAACAATGGGAATTTGACGAGACGAGAGCCAAAGCCTAAACCAAGTTCTTTTGAAAGTTTGAAAATAAGAATGATTCACGATCCAAAAACTTATCTTCCCCATTGTTTCCTTCCTCATTCTCATTTAATTGCGCTTAAAATTTAATGCCATCAAAACCACGTCGTTTCTCCAAATGCGTAAATAAATGCTGGAATTGAATTAATAATGAGTACTTGTTTTTCCCAAACAAAAATTTATTCTTATTCACTAATTAGACGGAGTTCGTTAAAAAATTAGAGGTGAGTTCTTGTTTTGCACAAAAATATTATGATACATAATATATTATCAAACACGTGACAACTTGTAATTCAACCCTAATCCAATTAAACTTACGACGAATTCTGGCTACCTTGGCTTAGCCATCTGCGAAATTATGCATGGCACTCGCTTTTACGATCAGAATCAATAGAAAACTTGAATTAAACACGAAATGATTGTTTTTACTATGAGCCAACTGAGGTGAAATAATCATGCAACCACTCTGTTTCCCATTTCACTATAATTTATAGCTAATACTCAATTTCAGCTTGCTTACTCGAAAAGAAGAAGCTCCTCTAAATAAACCATGATGTAATTGTATTTCCTACAGTTCACGAGAATTTCAGATTAAAAACGTGGTTCGTTTGTTGAGGATGAGATTCAGGTTTGGTTTTGGTGTCAGCATGTGGGAAGTTTCACAAACTAATGAATAAATATTTCGATTCGCCCGTATGAAAATCTCCATTTTGTGGATAAAATCGTAGTAATAATCCTGTTAGCTTGATTTGATCTCCACAAAAAATGCTGGTCTGAGAAACGAAACCCAATGAAATTACATAATATTCTATTGCATTGCTTTGCATTTGCATCTATTACAAAAGTGCATCACATCACATCACGACGGACGAGGTCCAGCACAACTGAGAAAGTCTCGCCATAAACCTATTCAGCATTATCAATCACTCTAACTTGTCAGTCAGTGTTCAGACTCAAAATATAGGCGTCCCGGCATATAATATTGGTCCAGCCAGACATTAATGATATGGGTCCCGCGACCAGTATAATATATGCGTCCGACCACCTATATATACTGGTCCGGGACCATATATTATGGTTCCCAAAACGGTTCAAAAAGCTCAAAATTCAATTTCTCAAAAAAGCACGGGAATAGAATAAAAAATACGCACCGGTAGAAAAAATCTTAAATTTTAGTAAGTTTATAATTCCGATTTTTAATTGTTGTTACTCCTTCACAATTTCTGTTACAAAATTTTTAAAGCAAAACGCCCGATTTTTGGTGACGATTTGACCATATATTTATTTGGATCCGCGACCACTATATATATGGGCGACCATTATTTATGGTCCGGGCCATATATTAATGGTCCTGGCTGGACCATCTATATATGGTCCGGGACCAATATATTTATGTCTGAACACTGACTGCTGTTTTTTGGTAAACATCGAGCGACTGGACATCCACTATTTTTTACTGGGTTGTTTATGACCTTGAGTTAAACGAATGTAGGCCTAATACACACATTCTCTGCTGAAATGCATCAGACCATCTCACACATCAACATCGTAACTAAAGCTGGTGTCATAAAGAGAAGAAAAAATCCTCAAGAGAAAAGTAATCATGATGACTGAGCAAGTGGAAATAATCTTCCTGGACTACACACAATGCGTTGCATTTTTATTGGATTTTTGTAAGCAAAAAATCATCTCCAGCAAAAACGAGATTGCATTCTTATATTGTAAACATAGACGGTTCCATCCCAGCGATCTTCTCAAACCTCAACTGCTGCTGACAAAAAAGTATGTGTATTAATGAAAGAGGTGTGTTCTACGTTCTATTTCTCCTTTATAGGAAAAGTCTTGAGCAGGAGCAACAAGACAAGGGGTTTAGAGCACCTGCGGCAAAAAAAGGAGAAGAAGAACCATCAATTTTTATCTCCTGGACTGAACCATCCTGCCATGCTGAGGAATTGTTGTTTGGTGCAGATTTTTATATACATATTCATGATTCCCTTGCGTTTTTATATTTGCTTCGTTAGCGTAGGTAATAAGCGGTAATGAATGTGTGTCTCTAGGTTTCTGTGCCTTTCCCTTCACCTTCAAGCTTACAGGGTCTAGTCACTATCATCATATTAGACATTCCTCAGTTCGTTCGTGTGGGTTGCTTTTGATGTGCGTGGTATTGATATCAGCATGAATTGTTTTGGGCTCTTCCAACTCACCAACGCTCCTTCAATTTTCGTATCAAAACATCCACTTTTGCTTCAATCAAATCCCTGGCAAACATGACACAAATTTGGGAACTAAACGGTTGTTTACTTGAAAGGATCAAAGCCAATTTTCTATTTCGTGGGTCGTGAGTTCCGAGATTTATTTCCCATAATAAGAATGATTCATAGCAGTAAAATTGTCTGGGATTTGAAGCAAACTACACGCCAAAACAGGACTTGCGCTTGGCTGGAGAAATGAAACATTGAAGCAAGAGAAAAATATGATGATTATGATGATATAGTAAACCGTTTTCAAAATAAGATGATTATTTCGTAATTCATTCTTCATACAAAACATCTTGCATTTCAGTGCATGGAAAATGTATGCAATCCTCCTTCAAATCCATCGGTCAGCGGCGCCTGTTGCATATTAAAGAGATAGAAATGCATGCCTGTGTTAAGTGCGCATTACATTACTTACGCACTATAAAAAAGTTGTATTTAGAATCTCATTCTCTGCTGGTGCGAGAAATATTCCATTTTTCGTGTCGAGCATGATAAAGGATGCACCAGACCAGGATGATTTCTTGACAGTGGGCAAAAACTCTTGTGTAATTTATTGCTTGTCCACCAAAGCCACGATGTATAACATATTACTTAGACCGAGTCAAGTTTTCTTTGAGTGCTAAGTCGGTATTATAATGTATATTATATGATCATTCACTGCCTCTTTAGCTTTGAGGCATATTCAACATTTCATTCCATGAAAATCACCACCACCTTCCACTCTGGCTGGTTGAGCTCCTCAAGACAAGAGCATTTGAGAAGGATTTAGCTTCTTCATCACTTCACATTCCACTACTTTTCTCCTTCATTTGTCCTTTCTTCTCGCACAACAGCAGAATGCTGCATTTAAGCTGCAATACTTTTTGATTGTGAGCTCCATTCTCTTTCCCTTCTTCACTCCACCTCTTCTTTCCATTGAATGAGTCAAACTGCAAAAAACACATTTTTAAAACTTGCTAATGAGACTCAACCAGCCTGGAAAGGAAAAACCATGTCCATCTTGACTGAGAACAAAGGCGAAACGTTATAACTTTTATGACACCAACAAAACCACGGACATGCTAGCTCTCCTCTCATGATACAGTGCAATTCAGCCCAAGCTCATTAAGTTGTTACAGCTTATGCCTATGTAAAAATGCTAAACAAAGCCATAAAACCATTTTTCCATCCTTATTTTTTTCTTGACATTCTTTCGTGAAGTGTAGAAACCTTTCACCGAGAATTGTCGGAGAACCTTAATGCTGATATGACGCAATTGCATAATAATGGAAGAGCTTTACAACACGACATTTCTGTCGAGGTGAGATGTGCTTAGAATTTCAGAATGACATGTTTTTACAAACGATATGATGAATATGCATGCGGAAATAAACAACATTTTTTTTGAGAAAACAAATACTTTTTTTTATTTTTGGATTTTATCATCATTTTTTACTTTGTAAATATTTAATCACGATAAGAATAACATCATCATCATCATTATATAGCGATGTGTGAAGCATAATCTGTGTGAGTAATAATAATGTGTACTTTGGATTTAAGTATGCTACACATGTTGTATATATACCACTTTTATATATCATCATATTCATCATGCATATAAATCTGCAATAAATGCATTAAATCTTGAAATCTTTGTATTTGTTAATCATCATCATTCTTATCATAAAGAGTAAATCTTTATTTATCAATGGTTTTATTTTACCCAACACAGGTTAGGTAAACTCTTGATATCGATCAACACTCGATATTAAACAGAGTAGATAATATTGTACTTAATTAGCGTTCTTCTATACATAGTTTCACTTGTAAATATTTGTTCAACAAAAAGAGTTAAACACTCATACTCACATCAAATACAACTCGCATACATCCATATTATGTAGCACTGTACGCCTCCAACGTACATACAAATCATTAATCATGCTCCTGAGACAAATTCGAACATTTGGGTTGTACAATAATCTTCAAATACTTAGTTTCTAATATAGATGATCTTTTTTAGTATAGTTTTGTATCATTTTATACGTACTTCAAAAAATGTCTACGTATTTTTTACTACACACGCTTTTCAATTAACTAACAACATTTACCTTTAACCATCCATGTAGGAGGTTGTTTGAAAACAAAAAAAAACAATTTTTCCACTCTGTGACACTTCCTGTCTACATGTCTCTGTTCTCAAATTTTCTCTGAAAAAGTACCTTACTTTAATCAATCAAACACTAACAACGACGACGTCTGAGTGTAAGCGACAGCAAGAAATTCAAAAAATGATTTCAAAAGTCAATCATTTTCCCTTTTCCTTAGAACTATAGCCATATTTTTTATACATATTTATATTACATACGGACTAGCAAATTTTAAATTTTTAAAACAGCACGAAACGAGATGATTATTATGTTTTTGTGTATTTTTATAATGCACGCAATATACCGGTATCATAATAGAGTCCGTGAAAACTTTTATAAACCATCATCCAATGCCAGAATCAGAACGTTAGCAAAAGTTTGCCAGCCTCTCTCTTTCTACTTAAAACACATTATATTTTCCTTTGAATGAATATTCTATGGAAAATCCTTGTGTTTATATTTTTTATATCTACCCAAAAAGATAAAACTCACGGTCAAGTTATGTTCCCTATTCCTCAACTTTTGAATCAATCCGATTTTGTTGTTGATGATGATTGCTCCAACGTACCAGCTGTAAATAACTTGAAACATGATGTTTCAAAGTATGGCCCGCTTTTCCATTTGGTGCAATGTTGATTATTACAACGCAAATACATTAAAATGTTTTCACATTTTATAACGTTAGTATGTAAGTTAAGTTCTACCGAGCGAACCAAAACTCCCGTTCGGAATTAGTAGCCTTCTAGTTTTGACTGTTGCAAGCAGTGAATTAAGTATGAATATGAATTGCAGCATTTTCTTTTGCCGTCTTTAATATTTAATAGTTTTATAACACACGAGTTTGATCATGCACACAATAATATTATGGTTCAAAATTCCTTCACAAATGACCAAGTTATTTGAGTCTCCATTTGCAATCCCTATATTAATATTTTACCCTAAATATACCAGAGTGACCCTAAAGCAAGAATTTATAGTAGTTCTTATGTCTAGATTTATAAGCCCCAAAAAAGTGTCCCACATTATAACTTACGCTTATATGTATACATCTCTGCATTTAAAAGGTTTTGCCTTTTTAAGAGGAAAGCTAAAGCGCTGAGTGTTCAACGCTGCTAAATAAATACTACTGGACAAAAAACATTTCCAAAGAAGCTTTTCAATTGCAATCCCAATCCTGATTTATGTAACTTTCCTCCAGCTACTACGGGAGCTGGGTAAATATGTAAATGATGCTGGTTCTTTTCAAAATACAATGCAAAACAATCATGATACTTGTCATCTCATTCCTTTTTCAGGTACGGAGCGACACACAGAGCTAAAGTTTGTAAAAATACAGAGCATTACAACAACCACCAGTGCTAAAACCAGGTGGACTATACTAGCGCAAAAAACAACTTTAACACTAAAAATTAATTCAGTTTTTTGTCATTCGTAATAAAACTTTACTGCCTTCAGATCTCCTGTTGATTATGATGCTAGTCTACCACGGTTTTCCACCGAAATGGCTCGTACTCCTAAACTTTCAATGTGTTAAGTAGTTGAGAAAGTGTAAGTTAATAGCTATGTAGTTATTTCGAGGTTTATACAAAATGTACACACTTACAACTAAAATGCATTCACATCCACTCCAGCTAAGCGGAAATATCAACTGCGTTCGCTTTTATTATAAGGGACAATCATGCAGGCAGCATAAAAACTGTATAATTTTTCTTTGTTGAAAAAACAGTCATTCATTCTCTGTACGGATCATCATCATAATTTTTTGTTTCAAACTAAACATTCTTTTAAGCATATGCGTCAAGTCATTCAGTCTTGTGTCTCTTTTGTACTGACTCACTTGGACTATACGTTCTGCAATTCAAATAGTTTCTCCTCAACTTCTCCACAACAGCGAGCTGCTAGAGAATTCGTAGGGAAAGCAAACCAAAGAAATACACAAGCTTGACGTTTACACAATTTCTCAACAAATGCCAATTAATTATGAATTAGTCGGTGGGAAATAAAAAATAATTTTTTCTTCTCTCGAGATGTTGCCTGCATCATCGCACATTAAACTCTCGATATACTTTTTTTAGAGCAATCAGTGAATCAGTCTTCCAATTCTAACAAGCAATATAATTTAAGTTCCATGCAAAAGTCAAAAGAGCAAACAGAAATTAAAATGATTTCATACTCTCCTCTCCTGACTTTGTCTACAAATTTGCTACTTGACTTTCAATACAGGAAGAAATATACGAGCGAACGTTGGTTGTCTATATCATTTTGTTTGTATCATCATTTGCATTATCAGTCAGACATACAAGACACTCAATCATCAAATGGATGTGTGAGTTATGATACCCTAGTCGTCCCTAAAATTTTTGTATTAGTTAGGAACAAACTACAATAATCATATTATGAATTTACTTTATAAAATTTTCCCTTCTCATAAAATCATCCAAGTAATCATGCCATAAACCAATATATTTTTTACAAAATATTGGCACATCAAGAACGCAACTGACCCTTCACCCCCACCCATACATAACCTAGTAAAATGTTAGAAACCCAAAGGTTTTCACCCAACCTTATTTTTTACGTAGTAACCCTATTTGTACATTGTGGATTTGCAAATGGAGACCTTCGACGGTGTAGCCTAATAATAATTCCCCTAGATTTTAGTTTACAAGTTAATCCGGTTGTTCTACCATTCACTTCTCACAATATAGCAAAAAACTGGTAAGAAAATACGAAAACTGACTAAAAATCTACTACGACTGGGTTCAGAAAATACGTCTATGATTATTACTCTGCTAAAAAGTTTACAAAACAGAGGGCTCAAAAACACCACCATACAAAAAGTGTATTTGCACATGGAAAAAGGGTTGACGTTTGCATTTATCCTCCGAAATTAAATTGTATGTTATGTATATATCTCAAAAGCTTCCTGTTTCCGCATGATGATGAGTAGTAATATGGCGTAACATCATTTCATTCATTAGTGTAATTGCTAGTAGCTTAGCTTTTAATTAATTACTTCGAGAAAATTTCAATATTATATTAAATTATTAAAAAGTTCATTAAATTTTATCATCTCTCCTAAATATAGTAGATCTTGCTTGTCGCTTTAACTCAGTCACGATTGCCAGTCCAAACAATTTCCGTTATGAGCCTGTCATTCACTTTTCAAATCCATATCATCAATTCCTTTCTTATCATAGCCTCATCAGTAGCAAATTCACAACAAGACACTAGAGTTCCAACCTGTTCCACTTTTTTATATGGAATTCCTGCTCAAAATCACCGACCATATCAAATCATCATAACCTTTCTCTCTTCAGAATGAATGAGCTACTATTATAGCACAACAGAGCTCGTCAGATTCAGGCTACTTCCTCCTTTCTCAGAGACTTATATTTTTACTTCCGGTCATAATCACCTTACTTTTCTAATGATTTTCTCTCTACATTCCTATTTTACATGGAGTTTGTGTAAGTTTTATGGAAAAGACATAATTATATGGATAATGTATGTATGTATTTATAAGTTTCCATTTCCTAGTAAAGCTTTCTAAAGCTTAAAAGTTGTAAATAACTTTTTCCTGGGAGAAACGCTTTCCCATCCGCTCCCTTGCCTTTCACCAATTTGTTTAATGAGAACTATTATGATTTTATGCAAGCAGCATCAAATCCTGCTTCGTTTTGAGTAGCAAAACAAATTTTTACTTGCCCATGTCTCAATGTATATGGTAGTATATCAATATCGCTTTAAACACACTCCTGATTCACTCATTTTTTACTCGGACAATAGAACAATATATAGTATTTTTTAGTACTTACTATTTTAGATTCTTTGTAGCTTAGTTGGTAGTTTGTAAATAGGTTTGTTTTCTCTTTTTGTCGGAATACACACAAGATGAAGGGCTACTAACAAGAGATCCGCCACATTAACAACGAAGAGCATATATATCGAAAATCTCTTTTACCGGGTGGACCAAATGGAAGTCAATCATGCCACAAACGTCACATCGGTTGAGGGCGCTCGCCTCAGAGAAGAAGTTGGGGCGGTTGAGAGTTGCTCGGCAGTTGCAACACTGGAAAAACAAAGCAATAAAAGTTTTTGTGTTAAAAGCAACTCAACAAAATTAGCATAATTCTAATTATCAACTCTACAAGCAAAAACAGTCTACGAAAACATAAAAATCTCTTTGTTTACCTGTCGTCTTTCAGTGCAGCATATAGTTGCAGCGAAAATGTCATAGTTGTAGCAACTGCCAATAACGAGATCAATTCCTGACCATTCCACGCGACACCAGCGGCAGCATAATGCGGATTTGAGTCCAGTGCAACAGTACATGCAAACTGCGTTCAAAAACCTGGGCTGAGAATCTGGTTGGGAGACCTGTTGGGAAAGAAGAAAAAAAACACTCAAGTTTTCGTACAATAAAGCATACCATCAACTTTGTCATTTTACTCATCTCCTCATAAATAATTTGTATCCTTATAAAACGCTCATGCATTTACATTGTCATTTTTAATCGGCTCTGCTTCATCGAAAGTATTAATCATCTTGTGTGGTAGACTTGTAAGCACAATCAATAACGCATCTCAATTTGAGGAGCTGTGTTCAACCATTATGAAATATGATAAACAACGCATTCCACTGCCAATTATGCAGACATTTGTTTACTTTTCAGCTAAGTCCTTCGACACACGAATAAATTTACCAAGTAAATACAAACACGGACGAAAACATGCTACAGATTAGCTTAGGTCTAAAAAAGGTGACGCTATTATCTTGTATTATGCAGGTTTTTTACTTTGACTCCTTCATTCAACCTTCAAACTTCACACTCTCGCCTCTTTCTTCTTCTAAAGTCAAGCAAGCAACAACATCCAAGTTCAATAAACATAATAATTCTTTGGAGATCCCCTAATCCCAATAAACACATGTATGCTAATGCCTCCTCCTGCTAAAGTCTGCTGCAAACAAAAATCAGAGATAAAACTCATGCTCTGCAGTGAACAATCATATTTTAAACGTACAAACTGCTCCAGCCAGAGTAAAATGAGCATTTCAACGTTATCTGCGCCAGATTTTCAGCTCATAATAAATAGGAGAACAAACCAGTCCTCATATAAAGTGAACAATAACAAGCCCACTGATAGGAGCAGCAACAGCACTCATTATAGATATTTCAAACTTGAAATACCCCCTACTAAAAATAACCTTATAAACTTTTTTGATAGCTTTGCACTCTCTCGCTCTCTGGCAAAATGCATTCCTGTTGCTTGTAAAAAAATCTGCTTCATAAAAACCTCGAAAACATTATGGTTGGTTGGAAGGAGCTGTGTTGCAATGCACATTTAATGTATTCATACGGAATACTAATTTACACATTCTATTGCACACGCACAAGCGAGACTCAATATCTCTCCACGTCCGTATCCTGCAAGCCAGAACCATACATATTTGACGGAATGAAAAACAAGCTTTTCTACAACTACTAGGTTAAACAGTTCCAATACAGAACGTATGGACGACAACGACATCCTTGCTCTTACGTAAGAGGAAAGGAGTTCAACCAACTAGTTGTGTATGTAAATGCTAACAGGATAAAAAAAATAAGAGTTTGACTCGACTCGACTTTAACTTTCTTCTTCCATTCCAATCTCCCTCATGAAAATCCATTATTAGATTATGTTGCTACAAGTTTTCCTCTTTTTTCGCCTCTTCTGCCTACATTCAGTGAGAGTAAAAGCGCAACCAGGAATTCATTTCATCCTACCTGCCTTAAAAAAAAGTTCTATAGTCCGTGACATATTAACATAATGAATATCTATTTTGCCTTGAGACAAAACTCTCTCTATGATTTTCATTTTTCTATTCATAATATTCTTCAACCATCCTGATTATTTATAATTCAAACTGTTGAATCATCGAATCAACTACTATGGTATAAACTAATTCATTATAAATGCAGCCAATGATTTCCTTGCTAAGTTACAATGAAAAAACCTCGACGATTTATATACACGATAAGAGCTCAACCCATCTCAATTTACAATTTGACAACCTCTCGTGAGTCTCATTTTATAGCCTCAACCTCAAGTCGTGCTATGCAATGGATATCTTCGCCTGGAAGCTGATGGTGATGATAATAATAGCACGAACAATGGATTGTTAAATTTAAACACTGATTTCATATAGAATGTCGATGTCATTAGATATCCCTTTTTAACTCGCTACAAAATATCGAGCGTGTAGAATTTTTTATACAGAAAAACCTGATAGCTCTTCTCTCCCTTTGGTATGAGCTCGTATATTATATTCTCTCAGTATTTACAGTTCTTGTTGAGGGAGCACTCTCCAGGGGAAAATCATCAACCATGCAAAGTGCATTGTGTTTCCTTCCCTCAAATACTTGAGCATAGGTTGTTGGAGCTTAGCACAGCATAATTTAAAAAACGAAACAAATCTCAAGCTCTCTCTCTCCATCTTTCACTCATCTCCATCAAGTGGAGTTTGAGTTGCTAGATGATAAATTATTCATGCATAATAATGCTCCTCTTAGGCAACAGCCCAACTAGAAGAAAGAGAGATGAGAAGGGAATTTAAAAATAGAAGGGTTCTCTTTCTCATCAAATGGTATGGTCCTAAAAACCATGACCAGACTTCAGGTTCACTGTGTAGAAGAGTCAAATTCGAGTTGGGAATCAGTAGCTGTACTTTTTAATGATGATGATGATGATAATGATGGTTATGCTCATTGCTCGAGCACAATTTCAAGCCAATCTTGAATCCTGACTTGGGATAACAATAGTTCTGGAAGGCAAGTCTACACCGTTTTTCTTTTTTTTTCTCATCCATCCCATTACTTATTCTTGCCCTGACGTACAAACAAACACAAAAACGAGTCTGCGTCAGGATTTTACCCAAAATAGCAACGTGACGTGGATGTAACAACTTTGTTCAAATATCAGCTCTACAAACTTTTGCTCTCCTGCTATTTTATCAAACATCCACAATCCACATCCTTTGTCAGTTTCACTCTAGTTGGTTTTGCTTCTCCAGATTTATTTATGTACGTCTTGGCAAACCGCAAGCCTCAACATTCTATTGAAAATCTATAAATGATTTCACTACAAATAAGTTCATCATGACCGCATCTCTTACTCATCTAGAGTTGAACCTGGAGCTTTCATTCCTCAAAAGGCATAAATAATAACACCTGCTCGCTCACAAGCAGCAAGGTTTCTTTTTGTGCTTTTTACCCACACCATCTCAACGAAATCCATTATATTTTAACTCTGCTGTACCCACTAATCCGATAAAAATACCTTTAAAAATAAGCCAACTCAACCCACAACTTTGTCGAGCCTGCTAACAAGTGTAAACGATGATGGTCTTGTAGTACCATGCACTACCCCAATCATTTTTGAGTTTTGAAGCTCATAAAAAAGTGCAGTTGTTGATTGCAACCAAGTGCATCATCCTCCATGACAAATTAGAATTACGTGTCACCTTGAAAGCTTCTACAAATTGTGTGTTATTATGAAACATTCATCTTCCTCAAGCCTACGTTGTCCTACTCTAGCTTCTCTTTTCTTTCATCTACATTCAACGAAACGACAATAATGCTGCCTCTGGATAAAATAAACCCTTCAAAAGTTCCCAATTCCAACCCTTTTTGTTCTGGTATTAAAATGACTACTGACTTGCATAAGTTATCCAGCCCTAAGCCTTCTCTGCACCGAGCGACGCTAATAAACAATCAAGATGACTCTTTGTCTCCTTTTTTCCCTTGGAGCAATCATGTTAATTTATGTACGCATTATCCAACGACTCTGCCTTGAGGGTGATTACCAACTTTTCTTTATCTTCTCTACTTTGCCTTCCAGGACAAATACAAATGTTAAATTACTTTGGTACAATCTACACTCTACCCTTTCCAGCTCCAATGAACCATTATGTTTGTTGAGTCATAATGATTCGTAGCTCAGTCATTAAACGTCTCGAAAAGCAATTATCATTTCACGTCTTCAACTCCAAAAGATTATATTATGTTGTGCGACTACTTTTTATGTAAAATACTATTCAACTACAAAAAAAATTGAAATAAACTACCATTGTAAATGACAAAGTGACACAGTAGCTTTAAAGTAATTACAGCATTGACGGCCACCCCATGTTAACAACAGCTAGTCGTCCTCCTGTCATATTTAAACTTATTTACAAGTTCAAAACTCGTCTTCTCTCAACTTAAACACACCCAAAGTTGCCGGACTTGTTGGCAAGTATGTAAACTAAGATAAATTTAGCATATTAGCCTCTTAAACTCCCTCACCGGACGCTACAAACTAAAGGAATATGTCGTGTGTGTTAAGTAGCTCAGCCAACATTTATTTGTGACGGTTTAAATCAAGTAATCATGATTATCCTCATGCAACCCAACGAATATTAACGAGACAATGTTACAAAAGCTTTCATTTTCATCATCCTGACATGACAGAACAGATCAGATCTGTTCCACTACAGCTTTAATGCAATACAGAGTGCCACATTAATTTACTAACTTACTTATCTATGTACATAATATATCATTTGATAGAAGAGGAAAACACATTATTACTATCATCATCATCATCATTTCCCTCACCCCGAACCTTCCTTAATGTAATATTGCTTATTTCCCAACCATCTTGATGGACAGGGAAGTCAGACAGCGTAAAAAATAGTGCCACAACTTTATTTTAAATGTTCACTTTTTTACAGCTCTCCCATCACCATTTTACTCTTTCAAGGATGAGGAGATCCACAGGGTAGCCTCGTAACTGGTCTCCCCATACAAGGTCTGATTAGGTTGATTTCAAACAAAGATGCCAACTGAATGCATCCCTGCGCTCTAACACTGCTTGGTTGCATTTGATTTTGATGCACGCATGCAACTATAAAAATACAACCCTAAAAAGTGGTAGCAGTGGTAATAATGACCTACCCCAACACTTATGTTGTTTAATCCAACTCGCTCTTCCTGTTGTACCGAAACAAACTTTAGTTTTAGGTACTTTTCCACCATCCCTACATGCGTAGAGCTCAGAGCAACGAACATTAGGAATAACAACCCTTTTTGAGGATATACCCATTCATTAGAAGCACACACCACTCTTCTGCTTCTGCCTTTTCCCAACGAGGTTGGAATGGAATGGAAACCGAAGCAGGAGACTTATTACATCAACTTCACGGTTTCACTTCATTCGCACTTTTATCTTTATACCCTACCCCCTGCCCTCTACTACCATTCTTTGGATTTAATGCTTGTTTCTGTCAGCCGGAGATAAAAATACGGGATGTAATGTTGTATAGAAGAAACATTCACGTATTTTCACGAGCTATTCCCATCTCCATTTTTACTATCTCCTTCTCCCTTTTTTCCATCGCCGATCCCTGTTTTTGTTTCCACCTCGCCCACGGGTGCTTTTTTCGTATCCATTTCAGAAAATCTAACCCTCACTCCCCGAATTCCGGTTTTATTTCATGTGCTGTCACCCATTCAATTTCAGACCGGCCTAACACAACAACGCCCAGGACAAAAGTTATGATTATGGATGTGACAAGTAAAGAGTGAAAGAAGCGCAACCGGCCGTCTTCCTGATCAAAAATTCGCACCTCCCTTTGCAAAAGTAATGCCGTGGATGCTGGAGCTGGATTAGGTACGGTATAGCGGGAGAATGCGGAAAAGTAACAGCATAAAAATTAGCGCCGTTGTTCATCTGACGGCCATCGAACCACTTTACATTTTTATCACTAGTAAACAGACTCCGAAAGCTGTATACACAATTCATGATTCAGTGCTGCGATTCGCCCTGTCTAGGATAAAAAAGTGTTTCCGGACCGGTTTAGTGCCAGAATTCTAAATGTCAATACTCCGATGTCTGGATGTAGATGTTCGGTTGCTATATGCGCGACGTTTCGCGGCAGCAGACTTTGTCGGACGGTATTAAATGTGTTTTGCTGGTGCGCTAGGTCACGGCAGCAGATGGGGATTGATCTTAAATGGTCGACAAGCAGTGTGTAGTTCGAGCGATCCGTGGCTTCATAAATGATCGACGTTCAGTGGTTACCTCGAAGCAGCAATGATTCATTTTCAAATTCGGTAAGATAACTTATCATAAATGCTGGTGGATGACTGTGAATTATGAACAGCGGTCCCTTCGCCAGCACTAAGTTTACATTCCAATCATATTATTAAATTGTAACCAAGTTTTAGCTGCAGGTTGAAGTGGATTGTTAGTTTTATGAATTCCTAAGTACAATTGCGATAATAATAGAAGAGGGCTTTGGCTTTTCAATATAAACAAAGAAACAATCAAGCAGGATTTTGGTACAGGGCGTAGATGGAGCCGAAGGAGGAGATGGTCCAAGAGCGCGAGAGAAGTAGGGCAGTTTGGGTGAGACTTGAGTGTGTGGAGAGGATGCCGTGTGGAGAAGACATAGTGTGTGTGAGCGAGAAAGGTGTGCAGGGGCTGTTTGGAGTGCTCCGTTACCAGCGGGGCTGCGTGGAGCCAAACTAAACCAGAAACGCTGTGGCAAAACCAGCATCCGATCATGTGATACTCGGAACGAAACGCAACGTTCACGTACATCTATCATACTGCTATACTGTACTACTGCACACATGTCCCTCCACACGGAGATGCCGTACTATCTCAGCAATAGCGGAGAAGGATTTGGGACGGGTGTGGGAGTGGGAGCCTATAAATGGTGAGAGCATATGACTGGAAGGCTAGTGTATCAGGAAGAGGGTATGTTGTGACCCGCGAAGATGGAGGTGGTTCGGGATGAAATCTCTCAATATTGCTGCAATCTGAATAGAGGAGAGCAGTTCGGCGAGTTGAAGGTGGTGCATGGTTCGGTGGTTGTTGTACACACCGCCTCTGTCGCTTGCCTTCGCAAGAGTGGTAGGGTCAGGCTGGTGTTTCTCTTTCAGATAGACGCATGATGTGCATTGTCACGGATGTTGGGGTGGAGCGAGTGAAAGTTTTGGCAGGTGCTCCGGCGAGCGAGGGAATGGGAGGGGTGAGACCGAGTGTGGGTGTGAGGTGGGGAGCCACCAGACCAAAGGAACAAAACTAGTTTTGCAAAGAGGGGCTTGCTGGAATAGGTCCGGTAGCCTCCGAGTGGTGGGATCGATTGGTAGGGAAGCGGAGTAGAGGGAAGGTGGATGGTGGTGTGACAGAGTTACCGTCTATAGAGTGCATTGGAGCTTGGACAAGGGAACCCACCAGACAATGTGCCTCCGTGAGTGATGTGACGGTTGTGTGCGGCGAGAAGGCGAGTATGAGGGATTTTTTTAGTGGGTTGACTGTGCGAGTATTATATTTTGTGTGTTGGCGCAAAGGCCTTTCAGGTGTCCTGATTCGTACCATTAGAATCCAGTGGGGTTGGGCATTGGGAGGAAGGTGAACCGTTGGTTCTAATAATACGTGACAGCAGCCTGTCCAAAGCTCCCAAACAAAGTTCTCCATTATGCAACATCGTCATTCCAGCACACGCAAAACTTTTTTAGCATACACTACATAATTCATCCGCTGAACTAACACTGGAGTTGATTTTTGTGTACCTTCATTACACCCTGTCAGCTAATGCTGAAAATGAGAACTGAAATAACTTCCATTCTCGCTCTTCCTAGAAAAATCTTATTAACCTGACGGACTGATCCGATTTTCTGTGTCACAAATAGAATAGCAACGAGCCCTGCGGTGGTAGCATGATACAATCCCTTTCATTTCCACCGTTTCCCTCATAATTACGTGGAAAAGTCCACAGTCATAAAATGAAATGAGAAAACTAACCACGGCCCATGTTGATTTTCATGTGGGCAAGTGAACCAAGAGTGGAAAGAGTCAACACAGAGGAGATGAGATGAAAATGAACTGATAGGAGTCAATTTGATTTAGATACTTACCCGAATGCTATCCTGATGATGTTGTCTCGGACTCACAAAGAAAGTCCCATCAATGAGTGGACACCGATCATAAACTTGCATCCAGTCCTTGCACACACAACACTGGACTTTGCTCATCCTACATTGCTGTAGTGTAGACAGGATGAACTGTCGAATGTCATCGCTTTTGTCACCCAGTGTATCAATCTACAAAAAAAAGAGAGATTAAACATTCAATTTAATATCCAAGCGCAATAAAAAGGAATAAGCTGACAGCAAAGCATTTGCAAAGCTGCTCAAACGTTTTTGCAAAGATTTTTTACCCAAGCCTAAGGAACTACTAAGCAGGCAACCTCTCTAGTTCACGAGCTGCTTTCACTACCTATTTCAAACATAAGGTCATTGTCCTCCTCATATTTTCTCTTTCTTGCAAAGTTTACTTTCCCGCAGCAACCTTACAACCCACACCAAAGCTGCTGCTCTCACGGATTCTACCCAACTTGTCAGAAAAAGTAGCGTGAAATGGCAAAGTTGTGATATTTACAGTTAAACCATATGTGCATGCAGCCAGCCTGCTGCTTTCCCTTTCTTCCTCCATCGACCACTTTTCCTCAAGCATGAGAAAGCACAAGGGAATGTCTAATACTTTTATGTCCTCTCCATGAACAACCGAGCACAAGTGGGTTAATGAGGTGAACATGTGAAAGAAGGAAGGTTTCTCCACAAAAAAATGTAACAAACAACATGCCCGAAATCAATCTTGAGCACGTACGCTCGCTCCCTTACATTTTCCCAGGTAAAAATAGCAAAGAATGGAAGCACCGAGCTGAGTTTATGCCACCAGGTAATACAAATAATAATAGATTTTCCTAAATTTGCCACCGAGGCAATAAAAGAAAGGGAAATGAAATAACAGTCACGTTGCTGACTCATGCTTTGCTGCTTTATTCGCTCAGTTAACCTTTTCAGGATTTCTGTTTAGGAAGCCTTTATTAAACTTTAGCTAAGCCAATATGACAACCATATTGTCAGCCATTCATTTACATTAGCCAACTGACAGTTTGAGCCGTAAAGTGATAAAAATTGAGTGAAAAACATTTCGAGCTTTGATGTAAGCAAATAATGAATGAACAAAACCGACAAATAACATAATTGAATTCTGGACAAAGACAATACATACATTTGTTTCTCTTTTTGAGACATTTCGTAGGCTTCCCTTATAAAACTTTCCTTTTTACCTAAATTTACATTATATTTTCATGTCGGTTCGTTTCTAACAAAGATTTAGAGTCAAAAGGCGGTCCTAAAGAAAGCTGAAAGTGCTACTTTCTATTCAACAAGTAGACCTATGATAAGCCTTCAATGGGAAACCTTAGTCTTCAGGGTTTTCTCTGAAACCTTAGATAAAAACCTTTGTGACAAGAAAACACATAAGCTCCACATTTCAGGACAAATTTATTCGAATGTCTGAAAGCTTTAGTTTATTCATAAAACAACAATCAAAATTTCCAACGATTCCTTAATCAAAATAAGTTTCTTTATTTATAAAAAGTAGGTCTAGTAGCTTCATTATTATATTATTCTACTACATAATTACATGCCTTGTTCGTGGCTCGGCTGTTGAACTACTTTCTGAAATGCTCAAGTTTTTGTCTGCTCCTGTCACTACTAATCAATGCCTTTTAACCAATTCCAATCCATTCTTTTGTTTTAAACAATCTAACTTTCAACTAATTTCAGACGAAACTCATTCGGCAACGTGACTCATGAGAAAACTAGGAGAATAATGGGAAGTGAAGCCCATTATAATTGTCATTCTCCAGTTAAAATTTAGGAAACCAAGTGAATAGTTTCGCTAATTAAGTTAGGATAGTGAACTACACTGTTTCCTTTCGTTTTGAGATGTTTCGACATGTTGGAAATCAAAACAAGAGCAAATTGGTAGTATTTCCAAGAGTTACTCTCAACTTAAATGACATGATTTGTCATTGGAGTCGGTTTGTAGGGCAAATGTGGAACCTTCATTCAACACACGCGGTCAACGACCTTCTGTATCTTCCCAATTAACAGCACGAGCGGATGGAAAGTGATACAAAATATAAACATACATCCCTTCCCTACAATAATGAGCTTTTCTTAACCACTATTCACTAATCAACCCAAATAGTGTAAAGAATGAGGAATTTGAGCCCGAAAAAAATGAGAATCACATTAAATGTCATCCAGGTAAGTTACAAGATGTTATATTTGACTTGACATTTGGACTTCCTCTGCATGAATAAGTAATAATGGTTGATGCTCATGTAAAAAAGGAAACAACAACATTCGTAACATCAAATCCCTATTGGGTAAATTGACGTCAGTAGACGTAGCCAGTTGATACTAGTTTTTTTTACAATAAAGCCAAAAACTCAGCCTCGCCTTGTGAAATCCAATTCTGCTAAAATAACCTTCCTTGCAAGAGAAATCCTTCTTTGCTCTCAATTTCAAACCAATTCAAAGAGAGTTTTTTCAGTCAAGGAAGTTCATTTGGCTTGCGGCTGCAAAATCATGATGAAAATTGTGATATGAAATATTCTGAATGAAAATTCACAAGCTGATTTGTTCATCACCCAAACATCCTTATCCAGCCCTTATCAAAACGTCAAATCTGTTCTAAATACATGTTATTACGCTTCGCTAGTTTTAGTTATGAACGAACGTGCGGCAGTGACAAAGCTGTTGTAACAAACACTCCTCATAAATCAGATAGGAAGGTACTCATGGAAGCATTCAGTGGCTGCGGCAACTATCAAGATGTCAGCAAGACAAATTATAATTGCAGATACTCGATAAAAGCATCTCAAGCCAAGCAAGATTGCGGTCCAACCATCAACACCACTGCCTCTCTGACAAAGCCAAGTTCCCTGCCCAGAATACAGAGGACGAAATCAGCCGAAATTTTGGCGGCGTCAGCTGCACTGTCATGAGGAATCTAACTTTTTTAGCATCCTCTGCCTGCCACCAATTCAAAAAGCCAACAATAATAAAACCTCGGGTGGAGGAGTGGCCCTTCTCGGTGACTCTTCGGAATGCTGCCGGATATTTTCTAAATTTTAGTGTTTTAGTAAAATAAAACGTACTTGCTACATCTGCAAAGGGTTTGATATATAAAAAAACCTACATTAGATTCACTTCACACGCTGCACTCTCAGCTCAAGTTGGAACTCTGCCAGGAAACCATATCGATTTGTTTCATCGTTTCGTCCTTTTACTTTCTTCTAGCATGAGCTGAGCTCAAGAATGAGCCTATCTCATAGGAACGCTACTCAACAACGTATAATAATCACATAAGCTGTGTACCTACTCGCATAAATAGGCCTGCCGTGCCATTTCTACCCATTCCACTCTTCCACCTACAACTGCAAAACACAGGAGCCAGCTCTGCAGAGAGAGAGGGAAAGCAGCAAAAAAGTTACGACGCAATAAGCTCTTTCACTATGCTGAGTATAGTGGGATATCAACCATCCGCAAGAACATAAAGCGTGACCTACAGAGAACTTTTTCAATGTCATGTTACCCTTTACCTACATTTGTACCTATCAACAAAGAAAGGGAACTGGTGTGGTAGCTGCTGGATGCCTTGTACGCTTCCTCAACCGAATAAAATGTCAAATATAAACCAAGCAAGTCATTTATGTTGACACAGTATGTCTTTGGAGAACCAAAGTCATCAGAATGAATGAAAGTGAAATAGAAGCTGGAATACTTGATAATTATTTCATTTCTACGCAGCACACTCTTCCTTTGAATTGTAACTTGATCTTGCGATAATTTGCAACTCTATACCGCCCGTGACAAGAGCTGCATATTATATTAAATCATGTACCCTACAACTTCCAACTTTATATATTGCATCCATGTCAAAATGACGCATATTATGAATAACACAAACATTTTCCATTCTCCTGATGTCCCACATAATATTGGGAGCTGCTTTGGGAGCGTCACAGGATATTAGAACGGAAGCGGAACACGCGAGCAAAAGCTGGCCCTACATCGGGATCCGATCTAGGTTTTGAGCTGAATTTTTTCGATTGTTATCCCGGCCTGTCATGTCATGCTTCCTAACACTGCATTGTCCCAAAAACGGAGGCATGCATTGAAATGAGCCGATACCGATTCCCTTCTCCACGCAACCCACCACCGGGTACTTGGTTCAGAGTTAGAAACGCGATGTGTGTGAAATGATGTGTGAATCTAATTCCATATTGTTTGGGAACACCGTGCCGTATTCCTAGCACAGGCTAGAGCCAAGAGAACAAACATGAAATGACTGTCAATGATGTGAAAATCGATAAAAATATTCCGTTGTCAATATTACGTGGAATGAAATAGTTTTGAGTGATGTGATAGGAAGGAAGGATGTGATACATCAAAAATTCAACAGCCACCATCAGGCTGGATTGCGTACAATGTGCCGTTAGTTAGGTACAACAATACTGAGCTAATGTGCAACGTGCCAGGTGCCTGTATCCCTTTGGGCTGTCTTCTGTGCTGCATACAAAATGACAACATCATTTTATCCAACTTCCTTTCCATGTTTGGTAATATTTTTATCATTATGAGCAAGTCTTTCATTCCAATACCAACTCAATTCCCATTTCCCAGGTCAGAAACCTGGTTTTTGGCTCTACATCTAACCAGTTTTGAATTTAGAAATAGGGTCGCAAGATTTTAATCAAAAACACAAAAGCCAAACCAAGCCACCCTTAATTACTCCATTGTTTTGCTCACAAGTCTTATCTTCCGTTAAAGTGTCCAGTTTTTAAAAAAAGGACCGGACACTCATAAAACTCGGTCAAGGATATCCACTCCACTTCAGCTGCCGTCATTTTTACACCTATCTTTTTCCTGCGGTTGGTCGGCTAAAAAATTCATGAGAACAGTGCACACTGCAATGCAACCCTCCTGCACTCAACTCAAGTTATATCGGTCAGCAAGTTTTAACGCGTAGCAGATAAAAAATTTAATGCACGCATACGCAGCCTAATAAAAGCCCATGTTTGTCCATCCTACATCCCCTACCTCATCCAACTCTGAGATCATATCTATCTCGGTAGGTACTACAGTTAGCCAGGCTAGAGGAGTTTCGTTGTGAGTACACGTAACACCCATAAAACATGATAGTTTATTGTAGATATGTACATACAGCATTCAAATGCATATTCTAATTAATGTTTTGTATCCACCAGCTCGCTGCAGAAACACCACCATTTGAATTTATACACCTATTTAGTAATGGCTGGTCTGGTGGAGCATCGTTAATCTCATCATAAAATTCCTAACTTCTTTTATCAGATCAACACAACTTACATTTCTCAATTTCTACAATTCAAACTGCTCCGATTCCAAAAACATATGTATTTTTATGTATGCATCCATAAATTTTCTTCCTTTCCAAAAGCTAAAACCAATTACCTCGGATTTTGTGATTTGATTAGCTCACAGGATGTACAAAACTGCTGGTAGCAGAGCAGCAACTCTCTCATCATGTCACATGCAGAGAAAGGAGGATGGTTGTGCATACTAATATGGTAATTGTATATCCTATACCTCTTTATTTTTCAACCTGACTTCTTTGGAAAAACGACTGGCGTAGAAACAAAATCTCAAACCCTTGCCATTCCACTCCAGCAGCTTATTTTCATTTTCCCGTATTTTACCCTTCATCGCATCAGCATGAGCCCTGGAAAGTGATTACTCACTCATTATCAAACCTAAATTAAAAAGGTGGAAGTTGAGAACTCGTTTTCAGATTCAATTTGCGACTCTTCTGAGTTCACGCTGGAAATGAGTTTTTAAAAACTTATTTTCATAGTTGACTCAAATATTTTGATGTAAATTGAGTTTTTACACCGATTCTTCCGTTTTCTCGCCTTGCCTCAAACCGTTCTGTGGTGTGGTACTGGAATATTCTCAAAAGTTTACTCTTCCAAAGCCAAATTCAATAAGTGGATGAAATTGATGTGATAATGGGTAAAATATGCTATTTTACAGGTCTGTGCCGACCTTACTCAAGGGTAAACAGAGGAACTAGCGATTGGATCTACCTATTCCCACAATCAATATATACTGCTGAGGATGCGGATGCTCAAAATTACAACAATGCGAGAATTCTATCACTCGAAAAAATCTCCACAACCCAAATTCGACCCACGTTGGTAAGCAAACCGATGGACGCATTGTTCTTTTGCAGGATGTGTAGGTAGATGTGAGCGGTTGAGAAGGGTTTGGGTTGTCTGTCATCATTATATCCTACACTGTTTTCCAACTGCTGGAAAAGTACCAGCTACCATCATCATCACCAAACCAAGCTTGAGTTTGTGGAGATCGATGATTAAATAAAAGCTAGTAGTTGGGAGCAGAGAAAGGTAAAGACAAGCAACTACTTTATTAGCGAGCACATTAACAAAGCATGAGAATGAATGAGCTCGTAATGAGATAGCTTACCTTAATGTTGACGTTGTTCAATTTAACACGGTTTAGCACATTGAAAACTCTCATGTCAGCCCTCTTGGCGAACAAACTGCCTTCGGAATTGTTGCTAAAATTGACAACAAACATGACATCTTTTATATTCATCTCGTTTCATAAATACCCTAAAAATAGCGCAACTGAAAGTGAAGCTTGTATCTATCTTCGTAGAGAAACGTACTAAAATGAAATCAATCAAAGCTAAAAATATCCTGAAATTTTGACTACTTTTACAGTTCAATTCCAGAGTTGGTAACTTTCATTTCCTGAGTCCCCGGAAGCGATAAAACATATCTCCTCTTGTAAATACTCTATAGAAGAGGTTCCTAGCCTCTCGTTTCATTATAGATTTCCCATTGCTTTTGGCATAACAAATCAACTGGGGAAATTGAGCAGAAACATTGTACACTCGTAGCGGAAGGAGTAGTACTCCCGGAATAGCATCCAATCGATGCTAAATTGAGCTCTCTAACTTAATAAAATGCCTCCACTCGAGTTGCTCTGGTCTAATGGCTTTTAGAGTATGAATTTTCAAACAAAAATTGCATTTTACATTGAGAGTGGTGCTGGGGAATGTAATTACGATGCTTTCACATGTTCCGATTCTAATTAAGCAAGTAACTTCATGCTTTCTCTATGACAGATAAAAAGAATTGGAGACTTACCGAGTCCGCTCCCCAAGAATGTCCAACCCTTTGGAGTTCTTTCTCTGGAATCGAAACATGCTCGGTCCAATAGCACCGGGCGATGGAGGAGAGCAAGAGTTTCCAGAAAACGTGGCAGAAGAACCGGATGCATTTGAAGATAAGCTATTGACGCGCGGCCGATTGGAGCCCACAGACGACGCCACATCATTGTAGGAGCATGCTGATCCAGCCCAAGAGTGAGTTCCGCTATCCGTAGATGAAGATGGTTGGAGCTCCTTCTTTTTATGATTATCATTTGGATGTGGGATCGGAGCGGAAAGGGCTAAGCTCGGTCGCTGCTCCTTTGACTTTCCTTTTTTCTTCTTCTTTACAGCACCAACTGCACCATTTTGTTGAGCAACTTCAGCAGGTTGAACTGCGTCACCTTGTGCAGCTGCTGCGTTATTAGCGTTACCATTATTTCCTTGATTATTTCCATTATTTGCATTGTTTCCATTTGCAGCACCACCAGCAGCGCCATTATTGCCAGCCACAGGGGCGGCAGCAGCAGCACGAGCCACGTTGTTTTGATTGCGAGTGAACTTCATCTTTTCGGCTGGTGAGATCCAATCCAGGTCTTTACGAAGGTGGCCTTTACCACAGACACAATCACATGCCTGCGAATATTAAACAAATTTTATGCTCATTTCCCTCGTTAAATACAAAGCTTACGTACAAATTAACATGGGTTTTCAATATGACGCATGCAATTGTGATAAGACTTGGTGTAAACCTCTTATCTCTTCCGTATGTCTGAGTCTACGACTTTTAGCTTTCAAATCTCTCATAATTATGTTCTTTCATCAAAAATTCATGATAAACTCCCGAGAAAAACAATTTTGTCTGGAGTGTCACAATCTTCTACTCAAATTTCGTCTCCAGTTCACCACACCAGACTTTGAATCAAACATGATAAAATACCATATTGTCTGGTGCAGCTATCTTATCTATATGGATAGTTGTTAGATTTTTTCATTGCAGCTTGCATCATAAAATGTCATAACTGCAATATGTATACTAAACATGCATGCTATTATAATGGCAAATGACTTGGCCAACAACGAGCTAGCTTTTTTATATTAAATACGGCTGTGGAGACCTGATAAAAGGTTGAAGTACATACTTCCAAGTGTCAAGCTAACTGCTCTATAAGTTTACCAACATACATGTCATTTCATGTCGTCATTCTCAACTCAACAAGTGTACCCAATCCACAATCAAGGAGGATAAACACTTTGATACCATATCACTATCATGTACATACGTAGGTGGGTTCAGGTTGAGAATTGTTACTGACAGGATATAATAATACCTAAGTAAAAGCCAATAATAAACGTTCAGAATGACATTGAAGGAGTAGAATGTATAGGATGTTTTTACTTTTTACACCAGACGCTTGCGCCTGGACCTACGGAAAGTTACAGAGTTGGACTTGGACATTTACGAGAAATTAGAGATAAATTATTGTCCAGGGAAATCAACTTGTGTAATAATAACTGTAATAAATCCTTCTTCTCTGCTCTCACTTCAGTCAGTCTCTCAGTTAAAAAACTCGTCTGTCCCTAATGATAATGATTTTTCTAATCTATCATAAGTTTCTTGAATGAAACCCCTGTACTTTCAACGCTCTAGACTAAATGGACGGTTTAGTGACCAATATTTTCTGTTTACTTTGTCCCATAGCTCAAAAGTTGCGTGAGTCAAGTCTCATCAGACTAGACCATGACAAAAATAACCTCCTCCGCGTCTACTAGTCTGCTCTTCTCTGAAGGTTCATATAATAATGGCTCTCCTTCATTCGATGGTCACTTGGTCAACATAATATTCGTTGACGTTGACATTTCATTTACTCTACAACTCTTTGTTTGCTTGAATTACACACAAATACATGCCCCAAACTATTACTGATAAGATGATAAATCAACAAGTAACCAACCTTAAAGGCCAAGTCGTATCCCTTCTTCGTCCACAGGTTTTGAATCCTCTGTCTCACATTCCAGGACCTTGCGCGGCCTGTCGAGCTAAGGAACCCGAGAACCGTTTTCTCCCAGTCATTGAAACACTCAAGATGCATGTAATTGCCTACAGTACATTCTAAATTATTGCAGGTAACGCGTACAACATCCAAGTCTCCGCTATCAATGTCTTCCTTGTAGATAAGCCGGGAGGGCTCCAGACATCCTTGCGGACGAACGCATTTCATCGGCCTGTGAAATAAAAACAAGAAAGGATGTTGCAATAATAACAAAAACTACTAGCCGCTTTACCTATCTTTATAACATAATCTACCAACCAGGTTAAGACGCAGTTGAGCTCGCTTATCAATGGCTAATCAAATGCTCAACTTGGCTGACATTTGCATACATAACGTTCAATAACAACTCTACAATGTCATGTCATTCCTAATCACGCTAATTATACCACAACTGCATGCATTTCCTGCGCTACCACCCAAAGTTGAAAAACAACCTTATCTCTCTGTACTTCATTTACATTAATTAAGCCTGGCTTTAGCTCTAATGTAAATGGCCATGTCATGCCATATAAACTAACGTAAACAATGTTGCAACTGCACACGCCGCTCGAAATTGAAGCGACCTTATCAGCACATAACATAGCTTCATACTTCATTCATCCTATCATCAAAAGTCATCAGCAAATGCCAAAGACTATCGTGTTTCCATTTCGTCATGCTATCGTAGTTAGTTCAAAATGGAAATACAAACCAAACCAGCTAAAAATACACATTTATGACATTGTGGGATTGATTGTGATGAAAATGAGCTAGCAACTTTGCATACGTACTCCAAAGCCATAAACAACTTTGCCTTTTATAGACTCTCTACAACAATGACTCAGTTTTTTAAAGGATACGAATGATATTCAAAATGCATCCATGCAAATGAGTTTGAAAATTGAAGTTGGTAAACCATAAAGATAGTCTAGTACTGATATAGAAAAACCTTCATGAGGAGTGCAACAAAGGTGACTGCTTTCTGAAATATCAAATATCGCAATATACTTAAAAAAAACTTTGTTTTTCTCACTCTTGCCGACTTTAATATAAAAAAGAGTATGCATGCTCTACTGTATAATATATATTGTATTTCTCATCAGGCACGTGAACTCATGCGAAACGAAAAATGGTTAAAGACAGTCCTTGCAAATCCCACAACTAACTTCAAACCACATACACTTGATTACTTATGCACAAGTTGCAAATATAGAGCGGAGTTTGAGTTGTTTTGACTATGATGACCTTGAATCAGCGTGGCATGGCATGGTTTTCAATTATATATTATTGTTTGGCTATTCCCTTGCTTTCAAATCAGAAAAAAAAACTTTTGATCCCACTATCCCACACTCAAACCCAAGTAAACAAGTTCGTCATGGACTGTAACTTTTCCATTCTCATTTGCATGAGAGGTACAAACAAACGAAGCATTTGCATTTAGTGTAGATTAAATTAAACCCAAACTGACGTTTTTTTTGGTCATTTAGCAAGTCGCAGTGAGCGAGCCCACTTTTAATGTCAAGTGACACGACATTTTACAAACGTTTCTCTTGCCTGTCATACTGAGGTTCATCGTTCATCCGCCTTTGACTTTTTGTGTCACATTTGGCTCAAATGGAAACCGAAATGATTGATCAATCGATATAAACATACGACACTATCAAATCTTCATGCAAAAAGCAGTCGAGTAAGACTGTCGTCATTCTCGCGAAAGGAATACTGCACAAAAATAAATGATTACTCATTATTTGCTCAGTTGTTCTTGTTCCCTTGTTTGATATAAATGATACGCTATTATTCTTTGGAGCAAGTGCAACGTGTCATTTTTCAGAACGGTATTATTGCTCATTTTTCAGATATCATTAGAACTTGGAGGCTACTAAAAGCAATAAATAAAATAGTGTACAATTGTAATATGACCATCGCCAGCAGCAGCCCGATGAGTTGACTGAACCTATTAAAACCGGGGCTCTGCCATTGTGGCATTCTATTGCTGAAGAATATGGCAAGTTTCGCAATTTATCAACGTCAATGAGTTCACTATTTATTTATTGATGAGCCAAAAGGCTCATCAACTGAAAAAATATACATTTGAAATCCAATGCAATACTAAAACCGTCATTCTTTGATTCATTGTCAAGCTAGGAAGAACGAAGGCGAACTCAACTCTGCGAAGAAGATGTAATGTGATGATAACTATGATGATATGTTCGTTATGTAGCGTCTTCAAGGGGATCCTTCTGTGTTTTTTAAAAAGTTTTACTTGAGGCTCTTTTTATGAACAACATAACAAAAGGTCTTTGAGTTCAAGAGCATAATCATGATGATCTGTTTCTGTTTCATGAAGCTGGTTCGACTCAAAGGAAGGTTTAGTAATGACCCCATTGACCTTATACAACCTATTGTGGCCAACTGAATTCTTCGCCAAGAAGAAGATGCTCCTTTCTCTCTTGGTGCATATTTGACACACATTAACAACATTTGCCTTTCAAAATTTTTGATGCATTACATACTCAGATATATGTAAGTCAGGCCGTAGCCAGAGGTATGCACTTATTTTGTGAAAAATAATAGTCAAAAAACACTTACGGGCTTGCCATTCCATGATGATGCCCATTATGGTTCCGGTTCCCATTATTGTTCCGATTCCCATTATAATTTTGTCCCCCAGCAGCACCAGCCACCACGGGAGCGGCATTTCCCCCGTTATTTTGACCATGATCATGTCTTGCCTTTCCTTTCGGTGCCATTTTGACTGGTCTTCAGGTGAAGTAATTATTTTTGACAAATGTGTCACCCCCTAACTAGTAAAGTACTTAATGCAACTCGACTTTATTCACACCAGGATGACTTTTTCTTACTCTACCTTAAATATAAAGATCATCAGCATCAACGCTTTGCTTTTGGTTGTACTTTTTTTTATCCTGTTTTAAATGCGAAACAAGCTAATACCAGAATAATTTCAAGTCTTTCAACGTTGCAAAGTAATTAATTTTGGATTCCGGCAAATACCATTTAGTTCAATTCAGTTTAGTGTATTATGCTCGGATTTCCTGAGATCTCTAAGAATTACAAAACTGACTCGCTCTTATCCTCATCTAAGCTTAATATTGGTAAGAAATTTTTTGTGCTCAAGGAAGAAGATATGGTGTCTTGATGATGACTCTTCAAACTGCAATAAAAATGAACAAGGAAGAAATACATTAAAATTGGCTATGCAAAAAAGCAGTACAAACATATCATTAAACATGCACTTTGGTGCATCAAGGTCATGAACAAAGTCACGAGAGACCACCGGAATAATTTCTTGCATGCAAACTCGGAACGTTTTTCCTTATGCATATGAAAATTACAAAGAACATGATTTTTTTTTCAACTTACATTTCCAATCGTCGTCAGACGAAAAATGACCAGGATTCTTTCACTTTGGCTGAGGTGAGATGATGTAGAAAATGTATAGCGACGTAGGTGGTACAATAAAATATTATTGAAAAGTTTTCATAGCAAAAATAGAAACTTTTTCATCCAATTCCCCTAAATACTCGAAGCGTTTCTCAATTCGTTTAAAAGTAACTTTCATACTCCTCCTCTTCGTCCACCATTCACACCTGTAACCTGACTGACAGTATGACTCAATCAATCAATCAATCAATCAAAACTCATCTGTTCATAGACGGAAGGGGAAGATTTTTCACAATGTTACATACTCGTCCTACCTCTCATAATAACAGTTGGTTAATGTAATAGTACACATATATTAAAGTAATTATTATTACAATTCCAACTCCTTTCACTCATATCTTGAGTTGATAACCTCGCTAACAACTTGAATACAAAGAGGGGTTTTCGCCTGTCTACAAAAGCCGTCATAAATACTCTCTGAAGGTGACTGATTCTGATTCCAGTAGCTGAAGTTGTGTAGGAAAGTAGAAAAGGGCACAAGTTCTCGAAAATAACATCTGTCCCTGTTTAAACACCTCGTTGATAAGCACACCGACTCTTGGTGATAAGAAAGACTAATTAGTAGCGATCCCCCGCAGTATATCGATGATGATTAATTAATTAATCGGAGACAGTTGCCAAATCACAGCAAGTATAGTTCTCTGATTAAACTCCAAAAGATTTTGACTGAGGATGATGATGATAACACCACTTATCTTGATTGTTCGTCTGTCTCTTGACAAGATCTGTAATAATTATATTATCCAGGTAATTAGAAGTACACCACAATGTCCCAAAAACTAGTTCAAGTCTATCACAATCGGAGTAGTTTACGCGGAGGTGATGATGATTGAAGTCACAAACATAATGTTTGTAGGCCGGGTACACCAAGTTACTTAATTTACACTGTAATTAATCCGTCTTTTATCACTGTACGACAGAGTTTATCAACTTCCGGTAAGAAAAAAATGCACTCAACTATTCAGGTCTGCAAGTGATTCTTCAATCTCCCCAAAAAAGTGTATTATGACAGTTGACAGAAGAAAGTGTATGTATATTTTGTTTACAAAACAGGAGCAGCAAGAAATGATGAAGCACAACAGCCCAAGACTGAATGCCGACTGACTGGAAGTGTGGCTGTAGTCAAATGTTTTGGTAGAGAAAATTTTTTTCACAGTGTGTTTTGAGCCGCATACCCTCCTGTATATTTGGCTATGCTGACGGGCTATACTGCGCGCTGTGTATAGAAGTGTCGTTAAAATGAAGACGGCTTGTTGTTTGCAGTGCTCTTCGGTGTAGCTCTTGTAAGCGAATGAGTTGGTTAGCTGCAGGATCCTAGCGTGTATATCATATTGGTAGTGGCTTTATATGTATAAGTGGTGCAGGGAAAGATATAGTTGGTTGTTTTACTATGGATGGGGATAATGGGAATGAATATAGATGAAAATGAAACTCCAGGCTTCTATATAAAGAATAGGATGTTGGAGATGTAATATAAGCTTGATTTTTGTGTGAACTATTTATGCGATTCCCCAACACATGAATTTTGGATGTGATGTAATATCAGCATCATCTTAAGATCTTGGGGTTCCTTCATGAACTTCTAGAAGCCGAAGGTGTTCCAGGAATCGCGTGAGTGAGCTGAAATTAAAATCCCGTTAGGAGTAAACTCCTAATGATTGGGAAGAGTACGGAGATAATTTGCGGATATGGGTCGGAGATGTAAACATTGTCGAGTTTGAGGATTACGCAATAATTTACCAAGTCCTAAAAATGGTTTTGAAGGCTAGCTCGTATAATGTTTGGTCTTCATTGTGGAAAATTTTACGCATCCAAAAATCCAAATCTAACAAACACTTTCCTTCCCGATACAAACAGGATAGGAAACTACAAGCTCACACTGTTTTGTGGAACATGGTTCTTTCAAAGTGTGAGTGCAGTAGTGCAAGAAGTATGTATGCCGATCTAAAAGTAAGTGAAGGCTACACAAGATGAGGAGGAAAGGGGGACACAATGAGACAATGCAGTTTTTAGTAATATTACACAACATTTCATGGAGCAACCTCTACCCTACATGGGTTGCTGCTGCAGTATATTCAATATTTGTAGAGCTGGTTCTAGTTCTGCTTTGACTTTTCTCTTTCAAACCCAATGCTTCAACGATGTGGTCTTCGGCTCTTGTTATTTTTATCATTGCTAGCTTTAACTAGCATTGCAAACCATTTTTATTTTGTTTACTCACTTCATGCCAAGAACACCATGCTATCTTACCATGTTCCATTTTGTTATCTGGGCACAAGAACTGTTTGCATGCATTTTGTAAATTACAACACAACTCTTCAAATTGAAGAGTCCATGTTTACGAAATTGAAAGCATTTCATGCCGGCAACGAACCAACTTGCGAAACTTTTAAATCCCCTTAATTTAAAAGTGAAAAGGCAGTTGAAAAGGCTCATTTTCAATTCCAAAATAACAATTTATAGGCACCCTTTAAAGAACAAGAAGAGCCTTGTTACTGAACCCGAAGATGATGCAATTTTCATCTTGTGTTATGTATGCGGAAAACTTTTTCATTTTGCATGGAAAATTCTCTAGCGATTTGTTCTCTTTTGAGGAGAACAACGTTGCAGTATACCTACCTACAGGGGAAACGTTTCAAATGGACATCATTTTATCGGATTTTGCACTCCCGTCATTCTTTTATTCAGGAGCCTCAGCCTCCTCTACCCTGAAGAGTTTAGCGTAACGTTTCCTTGATAGAATGTATGTAGAGCTTAACAAACGTTAGAACGGAACAACACGTTTAGTTTGGTTCTGCTCACATTTGAGGAAACTGTTCTCAGAAAAAAGTATCGTATGATCGTACCTACTTGTGTGTATATGTATTTTTAGTTCAGTTCTGATATATTATGTAGATGATGTATATAAATCCTTTTATATCAATATTTTTCCTATTCCTTCCCATGTTTTAGTTTCCCAGAAGTCAGCACTATCCTTATACCTATATCCCTTTGCTAACGTTGTCCTTATGTATGTGTCGGGGGTCGGGGATGAGGATGAAACGTGCTTCTCGGATCTTACCTCACAACCATCAACATGGACTCGCCTCACGAGCTCTCTTCACAACACCAACATGGAAAGGTCCAGGTTTTAAGACTGAAGTTGGTTGAATGCAATGATTTCCATAGCCAAAACCAACTCAAGCTCATAGCATAAGCCATAGCTCCAGCAGGAGATGAAATTGAAGGGACTTTGAAAAGACTTGATACCCATTGCAAAACACAAGTGTAATATAAAACTACGAAGCATGTTCCATTTCCTTATAGAACTTCTAGAAGGATTCCTAGCACACAGCCATTTTCCAATATATAATGATGACTCACCAACCGCTACTCCTTTAAAAATGGTTAGGAATAACAGTGCTGGAGTTGGTGTTGTAGTTTTTTACATGACAATGGTGCAAGTACGCATTGGGTACAGCGTTTCAAACCTTCTATATTTAGGTATAATGCAAGTACAAGTGCATTATTATATTCACACACACACGTTCCCGATGCCCGTCCTATTTATCTGGGCTTCTTCTTCTCTTCGGAGAAACCGAACCTAGGAGAAGATATAATTTATAGAGCCACACTTGTCGTATCAACCATGCTGTTTGGTATTTAACGTGAAATTCCTTCCATACGTTCATTTCGTTTCTGCAGTAGTTTCCTTACTAATATCTATAGTAAATGAGAATATACGTATATGATGTGTCCTTAAAAGGTAACTACGTTTCCAGTCGTTCCTCAGCTGGAGGGTTTTTGAAGGACTTTTTATCGTTTTATCAAATCCTTCATTATACTCTCCTTATATAGGCATCTTGCGTAAAGAATGTAGAAATTGCGTAGTTGTTTTGTTACGGAAAAGGGTACCCTTTCCAACTTCTCCATGATGGAAAAGAAACGGTTAGGTTGATTTGATTCTAAGCTCTCTGAACTGTGTGCATTGAGAGATAAGTTTCCTACAGCACAAGCCCAACCAGGTTGTTCTTCTTCTTCTGGAAGAAAGGGTTTGACATGATGATGCATGCGAATGAAATTAAAATTACTTTCCTTCATTCCATAAAAACCGAGCAAAATGCAGTACAAGTGCATCCAAAGAAGTAGGGTTTGAGATTGTTTACTTTTATTCGGTGTATATTATAAACTGCGGATGATGCCTTTGGACAGGTGATCAATCATTATAATTAATCACGGCAGGTTGAAAGGTTGAACTTCCCAATGTGCTGGGGTTAGCTCAATCTGTAGCATTTTTTGGTAGTTTTGAACGCGACGATATTTTTGAAAGCAAACATTATATTAATCATTTTGCACAATAGGTGTATTCGCACAATTCGCACTTTCGATAAATCAGGCAAAATTGTAAAATTAAAAATACCACGTACCATTATATCACCGATATTTCAGCATATAACTCGTTCCAATAATAAAAATCCCATTTAAACACGCTTTACAGTGGATTATTACATTACAACTCGCAAACATGTACCTAGCTCAACATAAACGCGGCATTGCTGACAATCCCAAAGGAAAGCCTTTTATCATTATACTATTAGTAGTCCGTTCAAACAATGAAACTTTGTATTTAATCTTTATCATCATCATTTTTTAGTCCCTGTCAATGACCGTCCTTAAGACTCGAGCCACGTCGAGAATATATATACGAATCCATAAAAACCATACGCAGATGTCAACCGGCATGGTGTACTACATAACATTCTGTAATTTTAAGCCTGTTAGTTACATAGTTAAGAGCCTCTCTGTGTATAATATTTGGTTTGTAACAAACAATACGTAATTGTACTCCTAATTTCAGCCCATCCTCTGTCATCCACCAGCACGCCTACTAATATCGACAATCAGCTCAGAGAGGCACACAACACGCATGAATATGCATTAAAAGAAGTGAAGAGGTGTTTTATTATAAAAATATATGTATATAAATACTACAGCACGACACACTACTAATCGAGAATGATGAGAAAAGCATTTTGCAAAATTTATTTAAAGCCAAAGCAATGCAAATACTGTACTCCTGTTCTGTTAACATAACAGAAATATTATGAGCGAGAGGCAGAAAGAGAAGGAGTAGAAAAGTTTAATGTACTCTAACTAGGCCATGGTCATAAATACAACCTCACGCACACAAAGGAGCTCAGTGTATTATACAAGAGCTAACTTTTTACAGAGTTGTTTTGCCTCAAGTCAAGTCGTGTAGAGAACTGATGATGATGATGATCCCTCTGTGCTTTACAGATTAGACTGGGTGGATGATGGATGCGGTTTGCAAAATTTTGATAATAATATCATGGGACACGGCTCTTATACAGAACTGCAGTACAAATCGTCCGGTTCTGGTTTGGCATAATAACATTTCCATCCGTCATCATCATCGAAGCTACCTGATCTACTTCAGCATCAGCTCTAGCTGAAATAATTATTATATGTATTTAATCTGTTCAACTGAAAACTGAGCCAGGGTCAGTTGTGATCCTGATCGCGGAATTCTACCAATTGGAGCTCAATATGTTGGACGACGGTCCCGGGGGTCTCGCACAGGCGCACGCGCGGCAATTAGGCGAGTCTGTTGACAATTTAAGTCTGAGAAAACTGCAATGTTCGTGTAAAAAAAACTGCAGGTAGTTAACATTTTGCGTTGTAGTACTCTAACGTGGCTGGAGTCGTTGAATGAATATGAAGGCACAGGTCATTACATTAATGGTTGAACGTCTGCCTACTTGCACATTCTTTATACTTGCGTTCGCAAGACGAAATGCAATCGGCCGTATCAGGTTAGCTTGCTGTTCCTGGGATTTTTAAGTTTGACAAAGGGAAGCAGAAATAATGGTAGGTTACTATACAGACACACAACGCGATAGGCGTAGTAAGAGTGCTGATACGCTCGTCGGAACGACCAGACTGCATCAATCGGTTTGGCACTTGGGCCGAAGAGAAGTCGTAGAGTGGCAGCTTTAGCACCAGCCATCCTCTAAAACTCAACGGAGATAAAGTGAGCCGCGGAATGATGATGTTTTGGTGTGTGGGCCCCGACGGGGTGATGGTAAACCGTGAGCATCACGTAATTTTGATTTGCGGTTTACCATTGACTTCAATATTAAAAGACTTACTTACTCAGAAATTTATTTATGCTGACCATCAAGGACTAACTAATTGTCATGTTGTGTTATTTGAGCACCAAACCAATTCCACTCGCTATAAAAAATGAATGTGCAATCTCTATTATTAAGCTAGAGAGAGAGAGCCTTCCTTTGTGTCAGTACTTCTAGCCTCACCATTCCGAATCCATTCACCTTCGCTTCGAGCTTGTCCCGGCCCGCCACTGCTGGGTTTTTGTAAGAACATTTTTTTCCCGGCATTGGCACATATCTGTTTCACTCACTTACCAAACCGAGTTTACCTTTGAACCTGGGATGGAAGTGGGCAGGGTCATTGCCCTGTCATTCAACAACGCCAATTCAATTCATCAACACGCCGTCCGGGGTGCGCGCGGGAGCCGCGCGTCCGTCCGCGGCGCGCGCTGGAGCTTGCCGGGGCCGGCGAAGGGCAGGAAAATCAACTCCGTGCGGTGATACCCGTTGCGAGTTTTTCATCATCAGGTGCTGCGAAATATACCCGCAACGTCCCCAAGTACACGTCTCCAGAAGAGGACGGCACACTTTTGACTTACAGGTACTGTTCTTGGGCGCCCTAGGCATCAGTCCCCCTTCCTCCACGTCATCGCAATGTAAAACCCGCGGCCCCGAGCAGACAGGCCCTTTATCCAGAAGCATGCTCATTTTGCCTTTTTTATCATTCATAGTGGCCTGCTTCATGAATTCAAACAGTTTGAATTCGATGTTGGTGATGGATACTTATTGTCTTGGTAAATCAAAGATGTATCCCATAAATCATGAGAACCCACATTCCAATCAGGTTGCGGATCCAGAAAGAATGGCATTCTGCTCGATGGGATAATACCTTGTGAGCGCGACAACTTGTTTCACATCCTTGAAACTGCTTAAGCTTTGATTTGCAAAATATCCGCTCTACCAACAGTGTAAGCCAATTCTTCTTATTTTGTTCATCAAATATCGAAGGAGCCCAACGCGGTTGTATAACACATCTTCAGCGATTTAAACCATGGTAGCTAGATCAAATAGCATCTCTTTTTTGATGTTGCGAATTACTCTAAGTTTATCATAATCGTCACCCATTATTGTTGGTGTCGGAAAACTATTGCTGTTTATAAAATCTATTCCAAATCCTTTGATGAATCTCTTTGTCCTTAACATGATACTTTACTGCGCCCCATTACTATTTTCCTATACATCATAAACCCTTAAGGTAATCATTACATTCACTACTTTTACAGTCTCGCACGCGCGGCTGTGCTCCAAGTTCGCAGGGGTGAGTGAAAGGCGCGAACGATATTGAGTCAACCAACATCAATGTAAAGAGTTCCTCTAGATATTGTAATAAAACAGGCAAATATTTGCTGGGACTGGGAATGGTTGCGCTCGTTACGTGCCACCTGCACCCGCGTATTAATAATTCTGATTTCATGCATCCGCACGCGATATGTCGGGTTGAACAGTCCTCTCCTTTTTACTTTTATTGGGGGCGGTAACGACCACATGTGTATACCCTTCCATAGGATGCCTATACGCCACTTGATAACTATGATTAATCTCTAGTTAAGTCATTAATCATGATTCACCATGAAGTACGCATGGACGATGTAGGGCTTCATGGTTAATTAATGGGGTGTTATAGCTGAACTTGAAGTGGACGCGCTATCTTCTATTTCATCATTTCCAGCTCAGTTATTTTGATTTACCGTAAGCAAAACCATCAGGGGGGTTTGATAGGAGGCAGCGACCGGGAGAGTTTAGTTTAATGTATCATCAGTAGAAGGCTACTGCAAAACATTAATATTCAGGCTGGATACGGCGCAACCCGACATGCGAGAACAAGATGAGCATTTCCTGGCTCACTCGCATGACTACGCGGGAGATGAGATCAGCGACAGTAAAAGCCATGGAGTAACTCAGTTCGGAACAAGATCTGGTTCCAAGCCGCACAGCCTGCTGATCCTCCGTCGGCCTAACGCATTCACCTCATTTGCATTATTCTCTCATGCAGTTCACCCCGCGCGGCGGCTGGGTCCGGCTTTTGCCCGCTGCGCCCCGACGCCCCTCCTAGCTGCTCCACCCTGGCATTCCGCACGCCCCTGTCGCCTTCCGCCCTCGCGCCGCCCGTCCCTCCTCGCAATCGCCAAATATAGGCGCCCCGGCTCGTCGCTGCCCCCGGTGGATAGAGGTTACCCATCCTTTCACATCTCCACTCCACGCCGGCGCCTCCCGAGCGGGCGCGATGGGTGGCGCGCAACTGTGGAGGGGGGGCGGCGTGGTGGTGGCTGGTTAGCGGCGGGGGGGGAGCCGTGAGCCCGAGCCCCCCCGGGAGCCGCCGTTACTAGTTTTTTTACCTCGGCTCCTTCTTATCTTACACCGGGAAATGGACAGACTCGTGAGAATACAGCTTCAGCCAGTCTATTTGGCTTTACAGCGCCTACTGAGATTGCATCGCACTTCGAGACCAAACCCTCTACCTTTGTTCAAACGGCTGACTGTGCGATCGATTACAAAAAAGACGCGGCGTGGCGTTAGCACAACAAAACTAACCCACTCCGTCATCGAGCAGCTCTCCACTCCAATTACTTCAACCTCAACTGGGATGCGAGAGGTAACATCCTACGCCCCCCTGCCACTTAAATCCTGTCCATATTAATATACGACAACTTAATGATGACTCGCATCAGCTTCATCGGAATATGGTGATGGATGATGGGTGTTGATGGACACTTCTGCTGCTATTTTCATTACCCCGCTCCCTTTTCTCAAGCTCACCCCATGGCGCGCCGGCAGGGCTCCCAACCGGGCGCGCCCCGCACGCCGTGCTCTCGCGACAGAACGGCGCTGGTGCAGCTCGGCCGGAGCGCCGTCAGCGTGCGCCGGCCTACCTCGCGGTGCCGGCGCGGTGCGGCCTCGTTTGATAGGAAGATGATTCTGAGGCATGGCAGCATGGCTCAAAACACTTATTTGTTACTAGAAGGAGGACAGGAAGACATCAAAAAAGTGGAATTCACCACCAACATCATGACTCCTCTTTTGCATGCAAGTTGATATTGCAACAACAGAGCAAAAACAAAGAAAAGTGCCTATCTATACACCTTCACAGAGCAATGAACCCAAACGAAACGCTGTTGCACACCTTTCCTTCTGTTCAAAATAGCTTTTTCTGTGCTAAATTTTAGCCTATGCATGCATGTCTATTAACTGCAGTCAACTAACAAAAAATGATCTCATTAAGGAAACGAAAAAAGTTGTGTTTATTTTCTGCTCAGCATTCATTTCATTCCAGTTGGGAAATGGCATGCTACTTCACTTCATTGAATGGAGAAGAGGCTGGAAAAATAATGAGCATTTTATGGATCAGAATTGCTCTGGAATGAAAACTTCCAAGAATCCAAACTTAATCAGTTGAATGAACCTTTTACTCTCTTAAAAATCTTTATGGGTTGCATAAGCCTTTAAAAATTAGTGAACGAGTGTGCTTTGAACCATTAATAGCAATAACCCTTTGGGACATATATACTTTTCAATCATAATCTTCCGATTACACAGAACGCTGCACACTTGCCGGCTTTATTAACCTAGTTTTTTCCACAGCATTTTTCTTGTCAGTTCACCAACTCATCTCACAATTAGAGCAACATGCATAAACACAGCGTGTTTACAACCAAAAAGCCGGCTAATAAGTGAACCCAGTCATGCTCCTGGCGAGTGTGACGCTCTGCCTCCTAAAGTAAACAATTTCTTTCAAACCATTAAAATGGATGAACCATGAACCTACTAAATTTTAATACAGCACAGTGCAATCTGAGACTCTCTGGCCTCTGCGAGAATTTCTGTAGATAGATAAATGCATCTGAAGCTCATACAACCAGTTAATTCAATTCCAACCATCTATGATTGTTAAATACAGGTGATAAAAACGAGATCTGTGATTGACTGTGTGTCAGCAGACAAAAACATTTTTATAGTCGTATATAAAATCAGTATGAAAAATTACTTTGAAGGGATGCAGCATGAATTACATGGCTTTAAAAGCTAATAAAACTGTTCTATATGATCGTGTCAGACAACTAAAGTCAAAATTTGTTTAAAAAGTCTCCATCTAAAAGTAGAGTAAGGAGCGGATATTGCAGTCTTTTGCAATAATATACGTCCGCAACAACTACATTTTTACATCATGTTTATGAACTATGAATAATTGGAAATAATACACGATGTGTGCTCAAACTTATTATATAAAGTGGCCCGTTCCCATTTCACGCTTTATTACAGAAACTTGCAGTTGCAAATCTGATAGTGCCTTACGCACAAACTACATGACATGCGATCTTCAGCACAAAATATCATACTAGTTGCTAGTTCTTATACAAAGACGACCATCATGTCATAATAGAAGAAAGAAATGAGTAAAAGGCTTTATACGAACTAAGTAAGTAGTACCAACTGAGTCAACGACCTTTCCTATCTCTTTTTCAAGTGTTATACAATCATAATAGTCCATATCCTCAGTGAACGAGTGTATGAATAGGTTACTAAGCTGCTGCTGCTGTCGCTTGCACACACCAACACCAACGCTGTATAGTTATATACATCTTGTCGACAGTGTTACTTGCTCTGATGCCTTTGTTCACCCAGTCGCTCAGTTTTGCTGATCATCATGATCGTGATGAGATGTAGTAACGCTTGCTAAAATGCATAAAATATTATACCACCACATTGAATCCTCCACGGTTGCCTGCTGCTGTTCTTTGAAATACTAAAGTTGTGAAGTCATTAAGCTCAGTATTATATGTAATTTTTGGAGTACACTCCATATTCATTCCCACCAAAAAATCCCAACTCAACAGACTCACGCTTTCCGACATGTGACCTGATAATATAGGCTGTTGAAAATGTGAGGTGAGGAAAGTAGCCGGTGGAAAATGACTCTTTTGAAAGCTCCATTTCAAGCTGAAACTGAAGTAGCGAGCTTGTGGGTTTGCTGGTGATGATGATTTGGTAGCGGATGATGGTTTCAATTTTGCAATGGAATATTGAATGACAACCAGGATATAAAATTTCAAATTAGATATGACTCTGACCTCTTATGAGATTACCTGAGAGAATGAGAAGCGTGGGTAATCTACACAGATATATGCTAGAAAGGAAGGTGGGTGTGAATGTGGATGGAATGTGACCTTGAGTTACAGATTTGATTTCGCTAGCTCCCGACCAGATTCATAAGATGTGACCGGATGCTGATGTATTTTAATGGCAGCTTCAATTACGCTCACTCATATTTGGGGAATATGTATGTATATCAATTTACAATTACGTGGAAAATATTGACAATGAAACCTCCTCTAAAAATACATTTTTACTGCACGGAGCCTGATTGTTAATATGCATGTGCATAGAAACATGCAGGTCTTGACAGTACTCGCTCTGCATTGTCCATTTCTTGGAAAGGATAAACCAGAAAGGGTTGTAAAAATAGGAATGGTGTAAACAAGCATATTTATGATGAATAATAGTATGGATCAGCCCACTTCTTACAATGGGGTTCATTAAGGAAGCCAACAAAGTCATGATGAAAGAGCTTTCCAAGTATTCTAACCAAACAAGTAAAAATAGATTGTCAATGCAGATAAGCAGTGTATTCTACGTTTATTACGAGATTTTTACATTAAAATGAACATAAATATTGATGAGCTGATGAAATGCATCCTTTTTCTAAAGGAAAAACAGAGTAATCGTGTTATTGAGAACGGTATACATGACCATGATGACTGTCGTCTTCTTTATGTAATAAAATCTTCCAATGCCGATGCTAAAAATTGGAACGGATTTGATAAACTTTTTCATCCACTTTGTAGTTTTGGGGTGATTCCTCCAATTTTCTAGAGTAATCGCGGACATTTCATTAAACTGACCAAATTTGTAGAATAAAGTGGAAAGATAGAGAAGAGCGAGCAATGCTACAAAGCCCATGATGATTGCACGAGGTCCAGAAAGCTTGATAACCCCGTATAAAGCTAGTGTTGCAATCATTATAGCTGCCGCTTTGTGGGAAGGGCAAAACCATTCTTGAAAATTGAGCTGCCAGTTGCGATGAAGGACCTGGACGGAGCGGAGGATTCCAGCGCAGGTTTTGGTGTCGCGGAAGCGTCGAGAAGTTTTTGGATGTTTTACATAAACGCTAAAAAGAGAGTTCAACATATTTATGGGGAATTTTCTTCTTGTTTTTTGTAACTTACTCTAATTCCTTCATGACAAAAACTCCACACGTGATGTACAGATATTGATGGAAACAAAATACCCAGATGTTTGTCTGTCTCGAAAAAATAAATTGGTAATTTAACTCTACTTTCTTAACGAACATTTAGGCATATTGTGTCTCATTTTACCCAAGTATTGGCCCAAACCCACATGTTGCAAAGAAGGAAAGGTAACCTTATCAAAATCGACTTGCTCTTCGGGTTATCCAAGATTGATGTAAGAAAATGCTCTTGAAACGGCTTCTTCATGATAATCACCGTGTTCTGAATACACACAGCGATTCCAATGAGCATCACGGTGACAAAGAATTTCATGCATTTTGCTGTCTGCTCACTTGGGAGCAAGTACTTGGCTGGAATATCAAGTTTCTAATTAACATGATGGCTTTTGACTGTTATATAGAGATGAAATGGTTTTTAAACTTTTTTACCTTGAACATCCTTAAAAAACTTGATATACTGACTCAAAAATCGTGGAGTTTCTTCCCATTTGAGAAGTGTATTTAATTGCAACACAACTGGCAAAGAGTAGGATGCAAATAGATAGCCCATCTTCACCAAAAAGGATAAGGAAGCGGCTTCAGCCTCTCCGTTTTCAACCAGGGCCTTTTGCAACACTCGAAATGCAATGAAGGAGATGTAAACTAGGTTCAAGCTAAAACTGATTTTAACAAAGGTTCTTCTTTCTTTTGTGGGAGAATAAATCAGTTTGCTTTCACCATTCAGCCCTTTCAAGAAATGGTATGGTACAGCTCCAGAGAGCCAAGCTAGGTTTGTGACTAGAGCTAAAATTTTAAAATTCTTTGGGGTAAACATCTTCAAATAAAGTTCAACCAGAGAGACGATCTTGATTGAAGTTAAGTTGAGTGTGGCCGAGGTGAAAGCAGACTAAGAACCCAATAAGAAAGGCGTGTCAGTTGTCTCGGCTTCGGCAATTAGTTTCGTCTCAAATTAACATGTTAACTCTCGTGCCCTCGGTCTGTTAACCTCAATTAAAGGTGGTCGTTTGTAATTGACGACAGCGTACATACACCATGGCGCTATACTTATAAGATTGGTCGGAAGCTCGTGTTTGCAGCTACATGCTACCTGTTTCGGATGTGTCCAGATGAAATTATGATTGTTTCGGGTATTAATTACTGTGTTTACCTGCCCTACCTGGTCATTGCTTTTATTTGTAGAGTAATTATGTTAAATCGAACTCTGATTGACTATAAGCTGTCTGGTTAGATTGATTCGTTACAAGCGATAAAAATGCATTCTAATTGGATGGGGTTCATACACAAACTGGCCTTCTATCGTTTGGTTTGGGGTAGGATGAGAACATAAAAAATTCATTTAAATATGTTACTCTTTAATTCTTTCTCTATTAATCCAACAACCTAAATGATTTCTACATGTACAAAACAAGCTACCAACTCTGTTCGCAATTATAGCAAAAGGTAGTTTATATAATACGACTGTGCAAATACAAATATTGTAACTTCATAAATTTTCGATTTTGTTCAACGAATTAGCTACATTAAAAGTAATCGCATTGTCGAACACGCCACGTGGTATAATTGATCTCAAGTAATTAGTCCTATAGAAAAATATCTTGAATGTGTAGCACCCTGAAAACCGAGAATGCCAAAAAAATGTACTTCTTTTCTATCTCAATTTTGAATGGGAATTGAAAGCAGCTTTCTATACTGAACATACAATGCCTTCCCATTTCCCTAAATTGAATCTCGCTTGCTATTCATCATTCCAGAAAATGGTAAATAATAAATCAAAACTCATCATATCATCAGTTATAATCCTGGTCAAAAATACGGAGCTGGTGATGACAGGAGAAAAACGTCCGAAAATCCTGTTGCAAACACAAAAAGCTCAAAGGAAACAGAGTGAAGCGTCCCTTCATGATGATTCACTCAAAGCCCAAGCCCACGGCGTAGTACAATATGTTAAGTGCCCGCATAAACCTTGACGAGCAGATGCGAAATGTGATGAGAACCCAGAAAAGTATTCGCAAACAAAAAAGTTGCAGCTTACGCATCCTTCGCGATCCCTCTGCACCTATTTTCCTTCAAACACACACAATGATCCCATTGGGACCACGAACTACGCAGTATGAGATCATCACAAGGAGGGTTGAAATGAAAACGACTATACATCCATACCAAGGGCCTGGTTGTGTGAAAGCGGAAATTACTTAGAGAAAGAGTGTGCATTTTACCCTACAGCTTGTATCCGCATAGGATTTCGCAAAATATATGGTTCAAAAGCAATGTCGAAATCCTTTCAGACACAAGTACACAAGGCGTTGAGGATTGCAAAGATTGCGTAAGTTTTTATTGCCCCACGGTGCCTTTCAAGTAAGTGTATTGTTGGGATCGGAAGTGTTTTAATAGCCATCTGTATGCGTACACAAGGGGGAATTATATTTCCCCAGATGGGAGTTGAGTTTTGCGTTGCGAATCGTGAAAAACAAGGTTTTACGAGTGCACGCTTTCGCAAACACTTACGAGGGGTTCCAGAGTGTCATTATAAAGGATCTAACTGCGTAAATACTTCCTATTTCTATATACCTACGCATTTTTACACGCAACAATGCCAACATTACACAAAAATAACAATCTAGTTGGGCTCTTCAATGGGACAGAGAAGTAAATGGAAATTGACAGTTGGAAGAACAACGCAGTTGTACCTGGAATGGATTTCAAGGAAGGGGATGAATTTTATGACTCATCTCGGGTAATTCTGAAAGGATTTTTTTCTTCGTTTCCCATTGCCATGCTGGGGTCAACTCGAAGAAATGTGTGCGTATGCATGAAAACAATTTTTTGCAACGTTCGTATTTTCTAGGAGAGTTACAAATTGTCGTGTAGAAGCGCATCACGCTAGCTTAACTAGAACCAGAAGTGTTTTTACAACTGATAATATGGATATGGATGAATGTAATATGAACAAACAATATTATGTATGTATGTATTAGCTACAGTTACCCTTAAAGTTTGAGCTATATGCATTTTGACAGTTTGCAAGCGTACACCCTCCGTCTTGTTTTGGTTTTCTCTTTGGGTTTCCTTTTGGCTTGGCAAAAACACGTAAATCACCATAAAAATAATGAAACAAGATGAAATGGGTTTTGTACGTGCCATTTCTTAGAAAAACAAAGCTGCCCGAATTTTACGACCCTCTTCTCCCCCTTCAATACTAAAACGAGATTAGAAACAAGGAAAAGGATAGTTGTTTGTGAGCTAAGTTAAGTAGTGGATAGACAATAGAATGGCTTGATATTTAGTGGAAAACAACGGAACCAGGATTTTTATGTTGTAAACATCCACAATACGGCTAACCAATTATCTTTCCAAGAAAGAATGACGAAGAGAGAATAGTAAACTCCAACTCAATGACGAGTACATGACTGGGACATGGTTGGTTACTACAAAACGTAAAATCCAAATGCTTTCCCCATAAAATTTAATAGATAGAAGCTATAGCAGATGAAATCTAACAATGAGCTCGGCTACACTAGTCAAAACAACAAAAACAAAGAGATTTTAAAAATAGTTTAACAATTAATAGCATGTTTTCATTTTACTACTTCAACCATAATATAAACTTTCACTGGCGAAAGTAAATGCGGAGATCAATAATGTCTTAACATTGACTACTTTGTTGTGAATAGGTAGATGGGATACGATTTTTACAATAAAAACTAAAGACAAATGAAAATTATTATGAATAGAATAAAGTACACTTTACAGTAGGTAAATCAACATTACTTAACACGACCGGAAGTGGAATGTTTGTGAGTTCCAGTCGTATTGGTACACTCTGCAAACTCTCGAACTAGTTCACTGCATTTCAAAATCTGGTTCGGGTTCTCCTCATAGCACTTCCCAATTTGAGGTGGAAGCGCCTTACAAACGGGCCCCGTGAAGGGGGTAGCTTCCTCCGGATTCTGCACTTTGAACTGTTCCAGTCGCTTCTCAAAGTCGTTTGCGTGGATCCTCGTTTCATTTTCCATTTTCGCAGTAATCTTCTCCAGTTCCTGATGCCAGTGCTGATTGTGCTTGAAAATTTCCTTTTCCATTTTCGCCTTCATCTTCCACGCGGTGAGGGTTTCCACAGTAGTTAGGCCCTCCTCGTCGTGATCAATGACGATTGGCAAAATGGATCTGGAAACTCGGACGCCTTTGAAACGACGACTTGGTGGAGTACGTCCAATCATGGCTTCTTCATCCAGAAGCTTCTCACTCCTTTTAGGGAACATACTGCCGATTCGTGTTTCATCCACCTCCTCATACTTTGGACTCATTGGGTGACTTGGCTCCCGGATGAAATATGAGTGGCTGGTCTCCGGGTCCAAATCTTTTTTGAGAACCTCATCCCCTCCTTCTACATCTCGCCGCGGCTTGTCCTTGTCGTGAATAAAGAAGTTTGTGAGCTTATCCATTCCGTCGTAATAACCTGAAGATGTTTGCACATTTTCAGTTTGGATTCGCTTGTCCTCTGAAGACACCTTTTGTTGGCTAATATTGGAGTCACTTTTGCATTTGCAGCTTTCAGTCACACCAACTTTTTCTAAAATGGAAGTAAAGCAAAACAGATGTAAACAAATAAATACACAAAACAAATACAGCATGTTGCTAGAGTGCTTTTTTACCTTTCTGCAGCACACCAACTCCACCGACATGAACTCCATCTCCACGTCCTCCATCCAGTTCTCTCTTCTTATCATCCAACAGACCACCAACGGTTTCCACCTCACTCCGAGTCAAAACAGTCACCACCTCCTTCTTCTTATCCTTGTCCACTTCCATCCGCTGATATTTTGACATTGCCTGATACTGAAAGCGGTCAACGACTTGCTGGGTTATCGCGATGTCACCAGATGCTGGAACTGGTAACTTGGGTTTGGGTGGCGGTATCACTTCTATTTCCTTGTTCTTCTTGCTTTGTCCACTTCCCATTGTAACAACTCTACAATCAATCAACAATCAAATTAACAACAAGAAAAACAGTCACTTTTAATTAGCATTAAATATCGACTATAAACAAACCACAATACTTATCAAATCAAGATGACCAACAAAAGTCAACGGGCACTGAACACACTTGCAAAAAACACAATTTAGCAGATCTAGATGCAGATGAGTGAAGAGATGTAAACAAGCGAGCAAAAACGAGAAAAGGATGCAGATGCAGCAGTCGTGCTCAGATTCTCCGTAAAAACTGTTCTGCTTGCGTTCATGTCCAATTGCTCAGCTCAGGTTAAGGAGATTTTTACCTGTTCAGTACACATTTGCATATGAACTAGAATTTGAGATCCTTGATGATGCATTTGTCTTCAATAATATTTAAGACAGTATAAAAAGGTTAACTTACTCTGTAAGTGTGTTGATAACTGATAACACAGACTCTTGCTCCAGATAAGCGAATCTCAGAATACCCCACGTTTTGGAGTGCACCACCAAAGAAGTATGCATGCATACGACAACCACTACCACCGCACAAAAGAGGTGTCGTACTCGTGTCGTAAAGAGGAAAGGCAATTTTACTTGAAAAGTTGACCTGTCCTGACATATTGCATGAAAGAAGTCGGGTCAAGTTTATTCAATAAATTAAACGCATTGGAATTGGTATCTTAATACATTCCATGAAAACTGGTACAACAAATTTTAAATTCATGCTAAAATTATTGAATGATGGTGGTGTATATATCGTGTTTACTCCAACACAATTTACAGCTCATCCTTCTGGGGGAGTTTGCAGCATTGAATATCTAAATTGTTGAGTGCAGTATCATCACTGTCTGCAATGCAATACAAGTACAAAAGTCAAGTCATATTTTAATACTTGAAGGAGATGCACAAATGACCTAAACAGGTGAAATATTCCACTTACTTCCTTGGGGGGTTTCTATCTGAGTCCTCATGCCACATATTGCCCACCCAAATGGACACCTTTGGGTCTCAGTCCAGTCCCCCCTACTAAGTCCATTTCCTTCCAAAAACTCTATTGAATTGGAACAGAAAATTCTCAAGTTGTTGGCCGCTGTATCATCATTACCGCCTCGGCCTGATTCCGAACGAAGTTGGAAGCCAACTGCGTAGCTTCTAGGGCATTCATAGATAGCTCCCCATCTTCCCCAGTTTCCTTCAAAACTTTGAATTTGTCTTTCAGGACTGTAGAGCATTTTTTGACTTTCTCCAACAATGCCACACATAAAGCGAATCCCATTGAGTGCCGTGTTATCACATTGTGGTCCTGTATCTGCTTCTGTTTTCAACCTCATGCCAACTACGAAGGTGTCCTCTGGACAGTACTCAAAATCACCCCAGTCTCCCCAATCAGTTACTCTTGGACTGGACAGGAATTCCATCTGGGGAATCCTTTGGGGTTGCCAATTGAAAAATGAATGAAAACGCGAGGATAGTGAAACGCAGGTTAGCCATTGTACTGGAATGGATTTAATATCTCCTAAGCCTTCTTTTAGAATGAGTGCATAAAAACTTGTCAAAAAGTGCGAATGTGTCTTTACGATAAAAATATGGAGGAGAGAAGCAACTGCAATTCGTATCACAACCAGTACATTAGTGTAATAGGTCCAGTATGTTCTACTGAAGTCTCATTTAACGATCCCATGGAAAGACTGACATAAATGCTTCAGTTCAATAAAAATAACTTTTTCCCTCAAACAAATGTGCTTCCAGCAATTTTGTGGTTGCTGGTTTACTTACTTTTCTCCTGTGATTATGACACGATAATTTGCATTTTGCATGCACGACCAACATATTGGTTATACCAATACTTATTATTAAACGTTTGTATCAATCAATGCAATTGCGCCTTGCGGTGAATATTTAATATGCTTTTGTATTTTCGGCAACTGCCAGCCCATGGTATCTCCCATTTACAGAAAGAAAGAAGTTGTGTTGTGACCGACACATCACAATGAACTGAAACGCAGGGTAAAAAAAGAACGAGAATTCATAGAGTAAAGGGACCGCGATGAATTCTCGGTGGAGCTGGATTGGACTGCTGGCCATTTACTCTATTAATTCTCGTCTTTTTTACCCTGCGTTTCAGTTCATTGTGATGTGTGGTTGTGACCCTTGAATCCAACGCCAATAATGGTTAAGGGATTTCCTATATTTTAGATGGATAAGGAAGGCGTTCACTTTTAAGTTTATCAATCATTGGTGCATAAACATTCGTTGATAAGTAACCAAAGAGATTTTAATGAAAACTGACATTTTACAGTTCTTCCTTCTGTGAGAGTTTACGCATTGCACGTCTAAATTGTTGAGTGCAGAATCATCCACGACCTGTAATTCAAAGAAAAAAATGTAATAATGTAGTTATAGCTTAAGAGAGATGCACAATTAAACAAAATGGAAAGTGGTCATTTACTACTTACTTCCTTGGTCTTTCTTCGATCTGAGTCCTTTAAGGGCACACACATTCCCAAACAGTTGGACACATTTGGAACGCAGTCCAGTCTCCCCCAACTAAGTCCATTTTCCTTCCCAAACCTCATTGAATTGGAACAGAAAATTCTCAAGTTGTTGGCCGCTGTATCATCATCAGTCCCCTGACCAGGTCGGAACGAAGTTGGAAAACCAACTGCGTAGCCTTTAGGGCATTCATAGCTTGCTCCCCACAGTTCCTAAATGTCCTTCCAAACTTTGAATTTGTTCTTTCAGGGCTTGTGAGAGCACTTTCTGACTTTTCCAACAACGCCACACATGAAAACGTATTCCATTGAGTGCTGAGTCATCACAGGGTCCTTGGTCTGGTTCTATTTTTAAACCTCATACCGATTACATACGTGCCCATTTTGACAGTACTCAAAATCACCCAGTCTCCCCAACCAGTTACTCTGGGACTGGACAGGATCCCATCTTGGGAAGCCTTTGTGTCTGCTAATTCAGCATTGATTGAAAACGTGACGAGGATGCTACTCACTAGCAGTATATTATGAAAGGTTAACCATTGTATTTGGAAGTGCGATTTAAGATCTAATTAACGGATTTCTTTTTTTTTAAAATTTCAAAGAGTCTGCGAACAGCTCGGGATTTGGACTTGCGATTGCCAGTAAAGTACCTGATTTCCATCTAATACACATTGAAAAGGCTGACAGTATTGTGTTTTTTTCTTTTTTCTTTTTTTTGTTCTTTTTTTTTTTTTTTTTTTTTTTTTTTTTCTTTTTTTTTTTTTTTTTTTTTTCTTTTTCTTCTTCCAGATTACGATAAAAATAACGTTCCTCGTTCGGCCAGCTTTCCCAGCAAATTTTGTGGTTGGCTGTTTATTTGGGCGGGCGGCGAGAATTTTCAGATTCTGAAGCTCAATCGTGTGTGATTATTGACCACATTTAATACTCCCTTGGGCTTTATGAGAATTTTTGAATGCATACCAATACTTTTTGTTAGTAAACGTTCGTACCGTTAGCTTAGCTTAAAATGTCAATGATATTCTCACTTACAATCTGTTTAACAGGAAATTGACTTTATATTTTTCGAATTTTTATTTATTTTTCGAAACGATACTCATTGTCTATAAAGATGACTCTAAAAGAACATTTAAAACATACAATAATACACCTTACAAGTATTTAAAGCTACACAGACATTTCGTTGAGAGACTAATTGCGTAGTATGTAATTCCAACCGATAACATGATAACTTTTTACAACTTTCTTAAAAGTAAAAATTACCTGTGTAATAATAAGAACGCGCATCAATAACCATCACACTTTAAATTCACTTTGTCATAATACGTTTTAAATCGTAACATTTTTTATGCTCATTTTATTTTTCTAGTCAATAAAACGAGGTCTCTACCCCACGCTGAGGAAGTCGGACTAAAGAACTTTCGGAGATTTTTTTTACATAATGTTATGTATTTATACAGAATAGTTTTCAAACGCGACGGCGACGACAATGCCATCAGAATAATGATTAAATAGCTGAAGTGAAGTGCAGTGTTGTTGTCCACATTATTATTGGTTTTCTGGTCCGGCATAGGCTGCAGGATAGTTCCAATGAACTGGCAGTGCACAATCATAGTGATAGTCATACAGCATCTCCTTCAAGAAAGCTTCTTTGTCCTTTGGTTCTGGGTAGGTGTAAGCATAATCTGAAAGTGGAAACAAACATTTTAGCTAAACTTATCCATTTCACTCACCAAGTTATTAATAAACAGGGTTCTGCAAAAACTACAATAAATTAAATCGGCTTGCGGTGAATAATTTTGATTTCATTGTTTTGCATTTACGGCTAACGCCCACCAACCAGTTAAAATACCAAAATCTATCTTAGTTTTGATACCCAAAAAGCTACAACTGCCAGCCCATAGTATCTCCTCTAGTTTACAGAAAGCAAGCTAACGTAACATAGCAACAAAGCAATAACAGTATGTACAAGCCCCATTTAATTTGAAATCGTGTTTAAAAACAAGCAAAACTAAACAAACTAAGAATAACCCATCATATTTGACATTTTCTTTGAGTTTGTACAAAAAACTGCAACTCAAATTACTACAATTGACAAAAACTCGTCTTCCTCTACAATCCCCAGATATTTTTCCAGCCTTTTTCATCACAACTAACTTTCCAGCCCTTCACGACCCGTTAACAAAGTACATAAACAAAGTATTCACAGTAGGAGGATCAGTTGTAAGACACAGAAATAATATGGTGCACATTAACATCAAGAAACGTAACGTAACAAGTAGTACATCCGTGGATGATAAGAATACCTTGACAAAACTTGTCCCAAAGCCACAGAGCTATAGATTATTAGTGAGAAGTAGGATTTGTATAATTAGGTTATAGCACATTGACGGGATTACTGCGCACCAACAACCCAACAGGTCCACATTAGCAGCCCCAAAGTTAAGTTGACTGATTGAGATTGATTCCGACTTCTTTGGAGAGAAAGCTTGGAGGAAAGGACAGCTAAAGTTTGAGGATAAGGGAATGTCGGTAGGCAGTAGTTGGAGGATAGTTCTACCTGAGGCGCTTGATATCACACTTTTCTACACGAAATTCTTGTAAATTCGTTACTATATTGTCTGTTATTTTTGTGGAGTGACAAGTACTTACTTACAAAAGTGAGAGACAAAAATACAGTAAATATATAAGACGCACGACTAGGAAAATACATAATATGGAAGCTAATAACTTAACTGGTAACTGGAAATACATCTTAATAAAATTATTATTCACAAAGGAAAATCTTTAATCTACTACACTCGTCGTTTGGTAAAATGAATATTTATTTATTCGGAATGAGGTCATACTATCAATACTGTCACTGTCATCCAGAGGTCTTTGCTAATTAAAATGTTAGGAAAGGATACTGACTAAGTACGTTACAAAACTCTTCATCGAGCTTCGGATAGATTCAAAGGAAGGAGGAGGAGTTATTAAATGGATGGCCAGGTATACTTGTCAGGCAATGCCTTGGAATATTTGTGGTAGTACAGCTGGGCTCTGAGGAACTCTTCCTTATTTGCTGGTTCAGGATACGTCGTTGCATCGCCTGGATTGTATCAATTAGCAGTTAGCACGTTAACATGAAACCCCCACCCCCAATGAACCCGTCAAAACAGTTTATTTCCAAAATTGAAACGTTACACATATCAAGCTGGTTATTTTTTTGTTAATGAAAATGTTTTTATAGGAAAATATTGACCACTCCAACATTCTGGATGAAGTAAACTGGCGTTCGTTAGGAAAGTAGCAAAGTTAGTTTATAAAATCCAACCGAAACTACTTTATGTCATCATCAAATCCGAGAAAATGATCATGACATAACGTTTCGGACTCTTGCAATTGACTTTGAGAGTCGTGAATCAAATATTTAGCTTATTTTTAAAAAGCTTCAAGCCCAGGAAAAGCTAAAGGTATAATTAATTGAAAAAAAAATTATAAAAACACAAAAAGTAATCAACTAAAAGTTGGGCTAGGCCATCTCACTCAAGGGTACCAACAAATCATTAATTACTATACTGTTCAACACAGATTTAAACCGTAAGATATATTTTTTACCTTTCTCATATGCGTCTTCCATGATTTTCTTTGCGATGATTACAGAAACATTTTGGATTTCAGTAAGTGGTGGGTATAACCTTCCAGCGTCAAGATCTGCTTGCGTCACAATGTTGGCTAGAGTCTGTTGAAAGAACCAGAGTAATATATGTACAAGTGGCCATTCATATTATGATATTATACTGTTTCACTGTTCCATTCAACAATAATTACCTGAGCCGAAAGGAGGAAAACATCTTCACTAATATGATGAATACCAGACGCAATCACGGCAAGTGATACCCCAGGGAAAATGTAAGCATTATTTCCTTGTCCAGGAACAAATGTCTTTCCTTTCCATTCAAAGTTCGGGAATGGAGAGCCACTGGCAAAGATAGCTCGGCCATCACTGTGCTCATATGCTTCAGCTGCGGTGCACTCAGCTTTTGATGTGGGGTTACTGAGGGCAAAGATAATTGGTCGCTCATTGAGCTCAGCCATTCGTTTGATGATTCCGGTATTAAATGCTCCCCTTGCAGCTGCGGCTCCTAGTTTTCAGAAAGGGAAAAGTCATAAGCAATTAGTAAATTAGTTTTCCGCTGAAGCAAGGAGATGTCAAAGGGTACTTCTTACCGAGAATGGCTGTAGGCTTCACGGCTTCAATCATTTGGGCGAAATCTGTAAGATGAGGCAGGTCCTTCAAGAAGATTTGTTTCTGAGCGGAGACATCCTTTGAACGAGTTTTAACCAACAGACCCTTGGAGTCCTAATAATTTTAATGCAAACATAAATGGTTAAAACCAACGTACTATGCATGTAATTGATTAATAAGAAGAAGCTTACGCTCAAGAAAACCCTAGATGCAGCTTCTTCAGCCGTTACGCCATCACTCTTAACCATAGCCTGAGTAATGAGCATTGCAATACCCAACGCGGCCTAAAAGATACAAAAAATATCACCATTCATTTATTCATTCATCATATCATGTTCCAATTTAATAAATCTTACCTCGCCAGCACCAAGAAAGAGGAACCTATGATCTGACAGCTTACTCTTTGTTATTCTCAAGGATGCAAGAATACCAGCAACGGCGACGGCTGCAGTTCCTTGGATATCATCGTTGAAAGTGCAATATCTGTCACGGTATTTTGCAAGTAGCCTGAATGCATTGTGATTGGCGAAATCCTCAAACTGAAATGGCAAACAACATGATTATTGGAAACAAACATCAAAGATTGCAATATACGTAGGTAAATATTTAAGGATTTATGTTCGTACTTGGATAAGAGTATTTTGCCCATATCTTCGTACAACTGCCTGCATGAATTCATCCAGAAATTCATCATATTCTGGCCCTTGAATACGCTTGTGACGAAGTCCAATGTAGTAAGGATCATCCAAGAGTGACTAGAATATAGATAAAACCATAAAAACATGAAATTCGCCTTTTCCTACGCATTCAGTATGTAAATAATGATGATCCTTACTTGTGTGTTAGTTCCAACATCCAACAAGATGGGCAAACAATGATGAGGCTTAATTCCAGCAAGGGCAGTGTAAAGAGCCAGTTTTCCTACTGGAATTCCCATGCCATATGCGCCCAAATCTCCGAGACCTAGAATACGCTCTCCGTCCGTCACAACTATAGCACGCACGTCCGGCTCAGGCCTGAAAGATATTCAAAAAACGTAACATATTAACATGGCTCTTCCATTTACCCTATACATCAACTTCCATCACAAGTACATTAAAAATATTAGTGATGACAGTAAAACACGTACCAGTTTCGCAAAACTTGGTAAATATGTCCTTTATCGTGAATGGTAATAAAGAGACCTCTGGGACGACGGTAAATAAGACCAAATTTTTGACACGCCAGACCAACCGTGGGCGTGTACACCAGTGGCATCATCTGCTCCACATTTTCAGCGATCAAGCGATAAAACAGTCGTTCATTACGGTCCTGGAACATAAAACAAACATTCATTCGGTTAGACTCTTTGTGACTTTCATATCACCATGAAAAATTGATTACATGACCACAAATGTAATTAGAAAGCTATTATTTCCCATACCTGTAATCCTACGAGATAAATGTACTTGTTTAGATCTTCCTGGTAGCGTTCTACATTCTCCTTACATAGTTTTACTTGTTCCTCTTGTGTTTTAAAACGGGGAGGTATCAACCCATGGATTCCAAGGGATTGTCTTTCCTCCAGACTGAAGGCCATTCCCTGTTTGAACAAAATCATACATTTTTACTTGAATCCAGTAAAAGAACCTTGATTATCAATACTTTTTCGTTTTCCTTTCACTTTACCTTGTTTAACCGCGGATCCCTGATGAAATCAATTCCCCTAATCATAGAAGGGCAGACATTGTCACCAGTAACTTCATGGTAATTTCTTTGACCCATCTTGTCTCTTCTAGGATCCATTTTAAATAACGTTCTAGCACCAGCGGGTCCTTTGTTGAAGCTGTAATCAAACAAGAAACATCATCATTAATAAAATTCAGCTCGAAAACACAACACGCTAAAATATTATCCAAACAAACCACAAAACAAGCAATTCAATCCACCTTTCAAAATAGTAATAAAATCTCAACAGATAAATTAAACTTTTAGCAACTTTTCCCGCACAAGAGTTCTGCAAGCATCGACAGATAAATGCCGTCTGAACCTCAACGCGAAGGAGACCAACCGTATATATATTTAATATCAAATCTACCTACGGATATCTTCGCACGAGTAGGAAAGAAGGGAAAGGAAAAAGGATTATCGTAACTTTTAGTCAGCCACCAACTGAACTGACCATGATCTTGCGGCCAACCAATTTCATAGCAATTTTAGCTAACCTTATACTCTCAGCGCATGCTTGTTCACATGGATTTATGATGTGATGCATGCAGTTGCTGACATCATATAAAAAAGCATGTTGTACACGTTTGCTAAAAGCAAACAGTTAAGCGAAAGTTTATCATATTATTGACTTCCAGTAGTTTATTATTGGTTTGGTTATTAATTAATTATATGTAAGACGGAATAAATAACAATCGCAGCATGTTTTGATTTGGATTATCAAACCGTTCATGGCATATAGTTGTGGTTTGACTTGTGGTCAATTTACAATTCACATTCATTACGAATGCACTTGAGGATGCACAAGTACAACTCATGATGGACTAGAGGAAAAGGGCACTTTTGTGACATGACCTGAACACGCAGAACATAAAATATCCTATACTTATTTGCGATCACAAGCAAGCTCTATGAATGCACACAAAACAAGATCAAATAGAGTTGCGAATTACGGCACGTTTCGATTTCAATTCATAGATGATCTAATCCTAATGTAAGCAAATACAGAATGCATCTTAGAAAATTATTTTAATACTATTAAACAACGAGTGAGTGAGAGCCTGTTTGACGCATGATCATCAAGCGTCGAGCTCATGAAATAATAAATATTCCCATTCAAGACCAATTGCAATTCGCAACTTCCTCAACTAAATGGAAATGCTCTGTAATCGGTTCGCGTTTCCCACATCATCATGCATACGATCTTATGAAATCAAATTCCAACATCAATTTGCACTACAATCACTTGCACCCGCCTAACCCGTATAATTTCTACCTTCATTGCTTCCATTGATAAGTTAAGTCTATTAAAACGCTAACGTTGGATTTACGTCAATGCGTTTGACCAAAACGAAATTATTTGTGAACTGCGTTGCGCACCATACATTCTTGGCGTAAATCAACAAATTAGCATGCGTACCCATGTTTTCTACGGTTTCCCTAATGAGGTAACAAAGGTGTGACTTGGGTACAAATCATTACAAGCTCTATTAACTTCCTTTTATAAGCCCACGCAACATCAAATCAACATTAATGGAGTAAATAAAATGAATTCACGTAAAAAAGGTTGAGTGGATGGTAGCGTAACTCAGTTTCATTGACGTAACGCCTAAACTAGCTACTACCTTGCAAGATAAATTGAATTAGTAAATATTTAACTCATTTAACTGCCTCGATCATTTATGTTGTGCTTAGTCCTAATAACTCAAGCCAAGTAGTACGATGAGTCACCCTCTGACAATTGACAAACCTTACAAAATACATCCACAGTCCAGACTAATTACATTGTAACATTCATTCATACATAGAAAAGTGAAAACGGACATTAAAAACAATGGGAGTGGAGAGCCTTCTAATTTTAGAGTGGATTGTCATTGTATTTTTTTGCTGCTACCAAACTATCAATTTACTATCGTCAACGCGTCATTCTTCAAGCAATATATTTTAAAACAAGCTGACATTTCAGAAAGTAAGAGATGTACCCAAACCAAATCTAACTACTTAAGTGGAGAACACGCCTTCCGACCCTGCCTTCAAAAACAAACCATTTACAAACAATAAAATATAAATTGCGCAGTCTTAAATTGAATTATAAACGAGATCAATCCCATAATTCAAGTCAAACACCGATGATGAGCTCCAAATACGCTCCTGCACACCTGCACCTCTGAAAGACCCTGATTGAATTATACTAATGGCTCTTTTTACCTTCCCCTCAGGGACACTCATTCAAGATTAGATCACAAAAGATACCATTGAATTAATCTGTGCTATCACTACCCTTTCAAGAACCTCAATAATGAAACTAACTAACTAAGTGGTAGGTAGTTATTACTAACTCGATTTCCACTGGCCCTTCTTTTAAATATTTGGTAGAGTCAGCGACTGCAGACACGATGCTTTTCTTGGTGCCGAATTCGGATATCTTCTGAGGATTCTCCAGGGATCCTTTCTTCTTATCGCTGGGGTTGCTGTTTCTTGTATTTTCCGATTTCTGGGTAGCATGAGTGCTTCTCGGCTCCTCCTTCTTCTCTGGTGGAGGATCTGGAATTCTTTTCACAGTTTTGTGATGGCTTCCGTTGGAGAATATCATGCTCTTCTCATAAACTGCGTTGCTCCCTTTGTCTTCGTAATCTTCTAGTCCGACTTCGTTGGAACTATCTACTGGTAGAATGCCCGGGACTTTGTGGGTCACAATCTCCTTCTGGTGGTGGTCCTTCTTCATAATAGACTTTCGGTGACCTTTGTCGTCATTATTATCAACGTCGTCCGTGTCGAATATAACAGTTTGGGAAGGCTTTGTATCTCCAGTGATTTCTGCGATCTCTGGAGAATTGGTGACGAAGGATGAGCGTCCCGCTGTTGCATCCCTCGTGATGACCGAATAACGTCGCAGTGGTTCAAGCTTTACCAAAGGTTTCTTCCAGTCTGGGAAATGGGCGCTGACGGCTTTATCCACGGGGTTGACTATCTTCTTGTGATGATGATGCTCGTGTTTCTTTCCTGACTTCCCATCAGAAGGCATTATGATCTTCAAGGAAGGTGTTTAAGCGAGTTGGTTGAATAATACGGAGCCGGTTATCGTTCTTCTTGATGAGAAGATCTGATAAGAAGAAAATGCAGGTGATTCCACCGTTCCACGCCTCCAGTCCAGTGGCGTGATTGTAGATTGTGGTTTCTTGTGCCAAAATGAAGTCAGTAGACAAAGATAAGTTGCTGCGGTGAAGACTGGTGTGGTTATTTGAAGTTGTCACCTCATGTTCTTCTAATTTAATTTCATGTCTTGATAAAATTCATTTAAGATTTGCAGAGTAGTTCTTCACAGCACAGCTGAATCCAGTTCCAGTTTGCAAAAGAGTTGCATCCAGTCTAGTTACGGTTCATTGCAGATGTAATGTCTGATAGCTGTCAGTCTGTTGGTGAATTGCGTAAGCTGGATGTCTGCTTTGGTTTCTTTCGTCTTGATAACACACTCCTCAGCCACAACAGTTGAAAGTAAAACCTTACTACTTACAGACAGTACGAGATAGATAACCTACTACAATTTTTCGTGACACGTGCTCAGTGAAAACTGGAGCTACCACTACTTAATTTTGAAGGCAAGTGATAAATCTTACGCCTATTTTTTACTTATAAACTAAGAATATAAACTAAACCTACTCTACTCAATACAAAAACTAAATATCTGACAAAATGACAGGAAACCGGAAGGAGCGCATCTTATCTTAACAATAATTTGTTCGTTGATTGATATAATAATATCATTAATTGATCACATAGGTAACTAACTGAAGCGTATTTAAGGAAAAAGGTAGTCAGATAACATCAAAAAGGTACAATGCAAGATAACAACACAAAGTGAGGCGACACGACAATCAAAAGCTGGAGAATAACTTGCTGAAAGGAGCAGGAGCGGAAACGCCAGGCAAACAGGTCACAATCCGTTTTGCAAACCAAACAAACTTACTCAAAACAATAATTAAATAGCCAATTAATTACGAAAAATTACAAAATACCATGATAATTATTGTTCAACTTACACCACACCGGTTATTCTTTGAGTTTGCTTCAACATGATTGACGATATCAACGAGCGACCTTGACCAAGACCAAAAGATGACGATGAAGATGCTTATCAACTCCAACTCACGATAAGACGAACGAAATTTAACTCAGTTGTAAATACAAACTTATTTATAAGCTCAGAACGGAATTTCGGATCCAGAAAACTCACAGTTAAAATTAAAAACAAATTCAATTCATCATCCACAACAAAACTTGTCGCTAGTCACTTATCAGTCAAAAAACGAGAAAGAGGAACAGATAACACAAAGTTAAAATATCCTAGTTGATACTGACACCCAAAAGGATGAATATCAACAACAAAACATCCGTCCGGAATCTCCGGATCGGCTGGGCTCGCGGCACTCAACTATCCTATTCGGTAAAATGTGCTTATGTACTTTTTGCAATGAAAAATATTATACACAAGAGATCCGGATGGGATAAAAGGATGTCCTTAGGCTGGCTTTTTGCATTTAGCTTTGGCAACGAAACATATGCATATGCACATCTGCATGCCACCCAGGTTCTGGTTGAATATTATGGAAATTGGAAATGAATTTTATTATCATGATCCGTATGCGTGCCCGAGATAATATTACATACATTTAGACCTGGGCATATCTCTTGCTTCATGAAACAAGTTTCAAGTTGGCGATAAGAATTATTTTGTGTGTAAAAATTGACCACTTCCTCGTTTATGGAGCCAGTGTGCCACTCTGTATCTTTAACTCTCCATTTTGGGAATGTATCATTGTTCACCAAAGATAAATGACACTAATTCCAGATAGACAATCTCAAACATACCTGGTTGGAGCTGGAGTATAAGTAATTGATAGTGATATGACTTGGACCTTGTTTGGCCGGCAAAAAATAACTTGTTTTGTAATGTGCATGTAGGTATGCCTAATGACTCACTAATTATAAGGTAGGTGAGTTTGAGTTCCAACTTGCTAAGTAAATAGTTAAGCAGTCGAATGGATTTTAACAAGGTGAGTTTTCGCTGCATGTCATACTGCCGTACTAACATAGTTTTGCTTTTGTGATGTCATGATCATGATGGCTGACTGCGGAAAGTTGGAATATAGTGCAAGAAAGCAATACCATATTGATTTCCATATTATTCCATGATTTAGTGCTCAGACATATTACGTAACATGTCATTTCTGATGTAGAAGTGTACTTCTAAGCTATTTTGAACCGTTATATGAAATTCTCGGGCTGAGCACACAAACGCTTTCATTCAGAATTCATGGCACATTGCTAAACATTTCTACCTTTACTGGATGGATTCCCAAACGATATTGCTGTTATATTTTGACAAAAACAAGTTGCCTATTTGCACCTGTCTCTAAACCTCATGATGACGTAAGAAGCTCAAACTCGCTTCCTTGTTCCAGAACATGATGAACCATAAGTAAATAGGATTTACTAGCGCAAACGGGAATTGCTTGAGCACCAATTCACCTGCTTGTATGCATATTCAATTAGGCTTTAACCATCTTTATGAGAGCTCTCTAGATTTAACTCTGGCTCAATCAAACTGAAGGTCGACTTCAAACGCATGTTAGAGCATAAAAAGCTAACAGTTTTTATGAAGGACACATACAAAAAATATCATCTTTTCTAAAGCCAAAGCTTCAATATGCCAATAATAGTGAATCGTATGAAAGAGCCTTTTCACCTTCCCAAATGCAAACCAAACCGAATTGCAAACCCAATCTAGATGATTTTATTGCAAAAAGTAAATGAGCAAATAGTGGAACCTCAATATTTCGAAATCAATATGATTTCCACACTCACTTCACCCGATACTGAACACAATTGATTACAGTTTGAACACACAAAGCTAAAATGTCAGACTCAAAGTTGGATTCAAAAACTGATCTTCTCCTGAAGATGAGGCACACTGGAGAGTATATAATATTATCAAAGCAAAGATCCAGTCTTTAGGATGATGGAAACTGCATGCAAAATGCAATGCAAGGTGTATCTCTACTGTTAAAACCTCAACTTTCCATCAAGAACGGGCTAATGGACTGGACTAAAATAATGAAGACGGGAGAAGATCAGAATCAGATCAAACATACGTATGTACTGAAGAAATCAGTATATCCGTCGGTGTTTATTCCTTGATTTGATACCTAACTTTTGTAGTTACACACACAAGAACAAGAGCAGAGATTAGTGTAACGAGGTACACATCAGCCTACATAATTGACTTCTTTCATTGAAAATTCATCTCGCAATACTGACACTTGACTACACAGCTTGGGTTTTGGAGACCCAGATTATTTTTGCATATATACATACTAAGTAAATCTAAAGCCAACCTATACCACTAGGAAATATTATGATATAATACCCAAAAACCTTCCTACATATGCGAGCATAATGGATAACATGGAAAAGTATTTCCTTCTACAACCACCGCTCTATTATTGGCAAAGAATAACAGAGTAGTAGTACATCCACAAGAAAAACAACCCGAATGCATCAAACAACCCAACTTCATCGACCGCTTGCGATTTCCTAAGCTTTGAAGAATGTGAGGAATCTTCGTCAGTTCTCGGAATACCCGACTCTTCCCCTTGGGAAGGAGTAGGAGTAGGAATACTGTGTATTTGGATGTGGATAAGAAAAGCTGTTCATTTTGCAGTAGTTTTGCATTCACTCACACATTTGTACCTAACGCCGCTTCCTGCATGACATAACCACAACACAAAGGCACGTATGAATTTGTAATTCTGGCAAAAATCCACACACACATTCACTCTACATTCTAGATTTCATTCATTTCAATGCAAAACATAAACTGAACAAAGAGCTAGACGCTAGACCCAGCCTGGGCTTCCTTATGTGCATGAACTTTCATTTAAAAGCCCGATGGCTACACATCATTCAATCGGAAAAGGTGAGCTGTCTTACCTGACAAAAGATGTCAAGAGAGGAGACGCAGAAAACCACCTCCGGAACTGCTGGAACTCCTGCCGACCCCCTCCAACAGCTCGTGCTAGTGACGATGACCACATTTTGAAGTAAAACGAAGTATTGAAAACTTATAAGCTTGCTAAACTATGTCCTCAAAGATTCTAGAGTTACAAACTGCCAGAAAAACATTCTGAAAGTAGCCCGAATGAGGCGGAGGTGGGTTTGCATTGGGTCCTTGCAAAAATATGCTAAATTAAATTGGAATTTAAAAAAATGGAAAAAAATCCAGAGCACTCCAAAAGGAGGGAGATTCTATGGCTACTACCACTACCACCTACATGGACTGCTTTCTCTTTCGGAAATGGATCATTGGAAGAGGAGGAGGAGAAGAGGAGGAATGGATCATGATCCACATTCGCCAACGCAAAACCCAAGCACGAGGAGGAACCCGACTGACCCACGAAGACTTCAATATCTTTTATGAATTTATCAACTATTATTACTATCATCCTTTGATTTGACCTACCTGTGCCAACATTAATTAAATGAACCCGATTTTTTCATACGGAGCCTACCCTAACCATTCTATCAAACCGTTTTAGATGTTTCATGCCCATCCTTACTCGAATTTTTAGCAATGCAATTACCAAACTGACATGCCACCACATTTCACTCTGGATACATATGTATATTTACAATAACTTACTACAAAAACTCTTGACTCTTCTCCCCGCTCTCAATGTCCTCCCGTGGTCCTCCTCCATACGCCTTGGTTGGAATTCCACAGCAAACATAACTCCCGAAAAAGGCCATGTACACCAGAACCCCAATAAGAATCACAAACGTTGTAACAAAAAGCCAGAACCAGAGATCCTGGAACCAGGGTATTTGAGCACCACTTATCATTTTGACTTTTACTTTAGATTTACTCGGAGATTCAGTCTTTTTCACTTTTGTAGGTGACTTTTTCTTGTCGTCTTTATCATCTACTAACAATTCTTCACCACTACCACTGACTTTCCTTGTCTTTTTGGGTGGCATTTTGAAAATTTACTAAAAAATGAACAGATCCGTATCAAAAGTTAAAAAAATGTTGCCCAAGACGACACTCCGTCACATTCAAATTGGATTGTCCAGCACCCGATTGACTAGATGAGATGGAACTGGAAGTTCCCGTTCAGTCTTATTGATTAAAACATTTTGATGCAGAAAAACAGCTCTTTTCTGCAAACGCAACAAGTGTCACCAGTTAATAAGCACAATGCAATTTGACTCTGACTTTTTGTAGCAAAAAAGTCTTTTGATTTGACATTGGCAATGTTTACCTGTCATGACATGACATGCATGCATTTCTGACGGGCCGGTTATGTTTCATAAAGCTACAATACACATGAAAAATATTGAAATGGACCATAGAACACCACCTGAACAAAAACTTATATGATATGTTTATGACACTTAGGCATATATATACATGTGGTTGGTTTAGTGTACCTTTTTGGATATATGCATATCTTTATGTATAGGAGAATTCTCCTATCTTTTTGTTGATAAATATAATTTGAACCTTGTGGAGAAGCGGACGGCTCTGAAAAAGTTGCCTCAACGAGCAATGGATAGATGTCTTATGCTCTACTCTTGGAGAGGAACGTGAACCGTGATGCTTCATTTCATCATGGATAATGATAAAAGATCCACCACAGACACCACATCCGTGTGTACTGATATATTGAAGCAAATATTTATATGCATTTATACAGAGCTTCGGAACTTTTTATTCAATTCTACACCGAGATGTGTATGTATACCAAGTCTTGTCAAACTCAGATATCTATTAGGCTATGAAAGATCTAGCATGAAAAATATAAAATATATTGGCGTGTAACTGTAAACAATTCCTATATCCAAATCAAGACGTTTTAAACAAGCTGGATTAGATGAAAGCATAATAAATTAGTTATATATGCTACATAAAGCAATACTACGAAGCGTTAGCAGTTCTCGGAAACTTACGGATCGTAATTATAGAATCTTCGGTAATCCCTGTACTCAAACTCGTCCTGATCCTCGTAATCTTCGTCGTCCTCCTGACAATGCACGTTGACAGACACGGCGACAGAATTACCCATCAAAACTTCTCAAACTGTCACCTGCCTCCACCTCACTTTTCCTTGAGTTCTTGTACGTACGTATCAAAATCTTGTGTTTGTCAGTTTCTTCTTAATGAAAAACTCTTTCTTCCTCACTGACATGCATAGCAATCAGAGCAAAAGTGAGTGTAACACACTGAACATCATAATAAATATGCGTGCATATTACAAAACACAACAAAACGACACGCATATGAATATAAGCCACGCCGTTTGTAATCCAAATCCTCACAAGAAAATATGAGTTTATAACAGATACCTAGTCTTTTCAATTTTTCTTGTAGTATAGCCAACCTTTTCCCGTGGCCTTACTCCCAACACCCTTTGTGTCTTTGACTCAATATTTTCATTTGATCCGACAGGTTTGATAAGCCAGTTGTCCATTAATGTAATGAAATGACATTGATGTTTCAATGAAAATATCAAAACTTTAAACCCAAAGGCCAAAATATTGTAGGCATGTATTTGTATCCAAACAAAACTCTTTAACTTTACGATTTACCTGTTCACTCACAATTGAAGGCAAGATTGAAATAACAGGCACAAGTTAACTTTTTGTACTCTATTTTAACAACACATCAATTTATGTATCTAAATGATACTAGAAATAATATGAAAATCCGAAAATTTCTTACGGTATACCAAACTGAGACGTCTACGCTCAATACTTTATTTTGTACCAAAAGTTGAAGTCAACAAACTGACAACGCGACACTTTTCATTACAAAAGTGACGTGTTGTTTCCTCCTTTCGATTTACCAGTTGACTGAATACTGAGTCTCAAAATTGTAATAATTTTTCATTCTCGAAGTCGCAGTCAAAATGCCAAAATGAAAGGAATTTTTTGATACCAAACCCTTTTACAGATTACACGGCACAAAAACGAGCTGCAACTTCCTATATCATTATAAATGTAACTTTGTAGGCTTATGCAGTTTCAACATGCAGTTGTACCTCAAGTCTAGTCACTTAACTCCTGACTCAAGTCGTTGAGGATTGTGAATGAAACGCAGGATTATGTCTTGCATAAGTATAAATATTTGTGCCAAATTAGAGGAAGGACGAATGAATGAGGGAATGAACGAAAGCCTTAAATGAGTACACAACTTTTGTTAATACCTTTAACTATTTACTTTTGTACTGGGTTTAGTAGATTTGAATTAAAGTACTTTCGCTGGATTAACAAAAATCCTTGTAAACTCGTGCTTTTACATTTTACATTCACCTTAATTCTTTGAGGGTTTCGAAATGACAGCCTTGTTTTTTGCTTGCCGTCTCTAGCTCTGTCATCATGATCATTGAAATTGATTCTTCATACCTGTCGTCGTCGTCGTGAGTTTCGAATCTTGCATTCAATGCTAAATCTGTTGTGCAATGAGGGATAAAGTAAGGAGGTAAGTTATCCTCTAAGAATTATTATGATCACCTCTAAAAACTGTTGTATCATCGTATCAAATGATTTTTTTTGAAAAATTCAACCCCCATTTTTTATGCAGTCAAACGGAAGCATTAACTTGAGATTATACGCAAAATAACTCGACCTAAAAATAAAAATCGTCAAAAATATATAGGTATATGTAACTAACATAACAATTCACTCTTTCATTAAAAGTTAAGTGCATAAACCAAGATGGTCTATAAAAGTATAGGTATAGTTTTATAGTATGGTATTAGAAGGTTGTCTACTGCAGTTTTTGGGGACGTTACCTACACATTTTATGTAGCTGTGCAATCAAAAAAACTTCATTGAGCGTGACAAGCAGGTATTGGCATAGCCTTTCGAAGTACTAAAGTCTGATTTTTGCGTAACCGTTTATAAAATATAAAACTGCTTCATTTCAGTGGGCAATGCAAAGCTATCAAAATTAATAACCAATAACTGACAGACTATTTTCCAACGACGCCTTACACACCTACACTAGTTATATTTGATTTCAAGAAAATAAAAATAAATTCGGAAGGTTTACGCAAGCTAGCTATTCAACTGTCTTTAACCATGCTATTTTAGACTTGTGGCCAAAGGAAGCTTTGTTCTGGTTGAAATTTAACTTTCAAATTGGTTGTCGTTGATGGTTTAGTGACAACCAATTAATTTTGGTTAGGTAGTCGCTTTGAATTGAATGAAAGATGCTATATACCGTACTATATTTTTTTTATAAAAAAAAAGTCTCGTATTTATTCAGTTCGTTCAGCATAGAAAAATGAACAAGAAACAGAAATAAAATATGGAAAGAAGCTCAGAGCTAGAATTATTTAAAGCAATACGACAAAAGCTATCGAATCTGAAGAAGAAAAATGACAAGAATATATAAAAATCAAAACTAGTCTACTTACACTTAATACACTTTCTTTAACTTACTTGAACACCCTAAAAACTACAATAAACAACAAAAATACTATCTATATCTTTGGATGAGAATCCTAGTTTTACAGGCGTTTAAGACTGGAAGGTGTATTGATAACCATCTGGAGTTCTGTTAAGGTTAAGCTTGCCAGGTGGGAAGAACCTGCTTGGTGGTGGAGTGGTAGTTTGGTAGTTAACTGGAGCTTGTTGGGAAGGAAGAGAATTGTGGTAGTTTTGGAACCCCTGGTTTTGTTGTTGAGGAGCTGGGGCAGCTGGACGAGAGTTGAAGTTGGTGGTGGTATGATACTGGTCATTGTAGGCATAAGGTCTCTCATGGACTTCTGGGTTGTATTGTCCATCCTCATTGTTATTTCCAGAGTAGCTACGTTGTTGTTGGGGAGCAGGGTTATACTGTTGTTGTGGACGGTAGGCTTGTTGTTGCTGTTGGGCAGAGTGTGGTGGTGGAGCTGGGGCTTTGGGAAGATGATCTCCAGTAACTTGGAATCCGTTCTTTCCAGCAGTGTAAGCAACAGTGATGGTCTTACCATCGTCTCCAACATAGGAGTATTGTCCCTTGCGGTTTCCCTCAGCATCAGTCTCTTCCTTGAATTGGGTACCATCCTCTTGGTTGTAGGCAGATCCAAAAGATCCATCACCGGAGAGGTAACGGGCCTCCTGGAGGATAGCAGCTTGCTTGGGGTCAACGTAGCGTTGACCTGCAACGGCTGCCACGAGGGCAAGGACGACCTGGAAAAATTAAATAAAAATTGAGTGCCCCTTTCTCAATAGCGTTTCAATATGAATGCTTGGCTTTGGCACTTACAACAGCAGTCTTCATTTTGGCTTTGTGTTGGAAATCAACAATGAACTCCAATAAAAAACTGATTTTTGCTTATCCTTGCAGAACTCCAAAGGCTAAGTGATGACTCTGGAGTTGGTGATCTGCCCTTTTATACAACCATGATTTTCCATACCTTTTGGCACATGTGGAGAACCACTCTGAAGTCAAGTTTTAGCACTATACATGTTACATATCTATGTCCATGCCCAATTTTAATTTTGCTCCTGCTTTGGTTTTGGTACATTTAGTTTTTTACTCTACTTCCCAATTCCCAGCCCACGGACGGTGACAATGTAATCCAATATAGGTGGGAGCAACCCTGCATTAGTGAATATCATCATCTAATCATAATCATCAATCCTATCGTCACCTCACCTTTGTAGTTTGCTCGTACTTCCCGTATTCCTTTTTACAGCGAGGAAAGAACAGCCCAGTTATTAGCTGGCTTCATTTTGGCCACAAGATCATCCTTGATCTCTCAATCTCACATAATGTTTCCTAGCTTGGTTGGAGACGATCATCCAGCTAAATTTGCATATTACTGTTATCCTAACAAAGGCAAAGGGGCGCTTGGAAGCGAGCACGACCACATGCATAAAAGATATGGTAATTAGAATTGCTGTATCAAGTCATGCATTGTTACGATCCAGAAGAGACCAAAAAATATAACAGAGCTCAAAGTCAAGGAATCGTTATGAAGAGGCGCAACTCATCCTATCAGATCAGACGATCTAAATGTGATAATGCTAATTCAAAAAGTAGGTAGTTAACAGTTATAGCAGCGTTGGCACGTCATACGAATGAGATATGAGCGTCAAAAGAACCAACACAAAAAAACACGCTGTTGTTGCATTGTTGGAAACGCAGAGCATAGCTAAAGTCATGTGCGTACCTCATGTAGCTTGTTAACATGGTGTTGTGTCAGTCGCCAGCATAAAGAGTTAATTGCTGCTCAGACATTGTTTACAGTCACCAATAAAATGGTGGTTGCGTCAGGTTCCTAAGCTAATGGATTTGATTAGAAGGATTTTGATTTATGGCGAATCAAAGTAAATCTCGGTTTACGTAGGTATTTTCCACTTGCTGAAGACATTTTCTTATAAGTTATAGTGCTCTTCGCATTCCAATCTACTACACCTAAATATTAAATTAATATGAATTATTCTGTTAGGGACGTTACGGATATCCAATACCAAGGTGTAATCATAATTACAAAGTAGATGCTGATGCTAGACAAAGCAAAATCTTGACCATAAAATTGTTCTCCTTGTTTTTTTTGTTGGGGAAGAGCTCAATAATCCAGTTATTCATCCATACATTAGTGACTCCACACAACAAAATATTTGTACCGCTAGTCGAGTATGCTTTGTATTCAACATAAAAGTCACACCTTGACCATTTCTTCAGTTCGTCTTCTGACAAATGCTAATTTTTTTATAGGAAGCTTTGATATGATAATGATATAAAAACGACACTTGATGATGAGAAGAGAGATGGCTACGAGAATGAAGATCAAGATCAAGTACAACAACCACGCAGGGCGCTGCTCTTTAGGGATGCATTCTGAGATGAGTTTGGCCTTGTCTCTTTTGGAGAATATGTAAACGCTTCCGATTTTTTTGCGTCTCAGAATGCTACCAACGCAATTTTAACCATAATGGTTCAGAGTTGTGCTCCCATACCAAGATTTTGTCCGATTAGCAATTCACAATCAGTAATGTGACAATAATGGGGTGAAGTGAATACAAAAAAAGATGGTTCAATGGAGCTCTCATCTCTCTTTCAAGAAGGAGGCAGTGACAGTTTGACTTTGACCCTGATTCGTTTGCAATACGCAGCCTATAATATATAGCTTATAAACCATTTTATAAATAAAAATGATGAGATGCTGGGATGCGACCACACCTTGACCATTATATTATTCTGGTTCTGTTATGTGAATCATTTTTTAAGTGAAGTTAGTTGCTCACATAAATTTTCCATGATAAAAACGGCCAACACTTTGTGGACATTTTTCATTCTTCTTTTCATGATGGAGTTACGAAGTCTTTGGCAAAAACATGAGGAGTGTGTTAACCAGCTATTGGAAGCCGAGGCGGCGTGCTGTTTGACCACGTCATGTTGAACAATTAACGAAAGACAAATGAATGGGGATGACGGGATTAGCAGGTTGAGTCAATATAAACGCAAGGTTTTCAATTGTTTTCAAGCGTTGTGTGTAGATATGATTTGTCAATATAGTTTTTTGATGTACTGCCGGCTTTTCATAACTTTTTTCTCCAGTAAAAATTTATGCGCCTAAGGTTAAGCTTGCATGTCCAGTGCATGTCCTTATTAGGCTACTGATCAGATTGGAATGTGAAAATAATTGGCTATTTTTGGTGACTTGCATCTTATATAAATATTCATTATGGCCTTGCAAATTTCATACAAATATGCAGTGCCATTCCCAATCTTTATCATCATGGGCTGGCAGGTTTAGCTGCTGGAAAAACCTGAATGTGTCTTTACCCACCACCACCCCAACTTGACCAGCAAAAAAGATTGATACGCTGGAAAAAGTGCATCAAATCAAGATCACACCACTTTAGCTGGAATCAGCTGCATGCCTCCTGATTTGCTCTAATTTTTCTTAATTCTGACGCTCGCCGAGGAGAAGGTGTTGGCCCGCAACTTGTCTTTTGCTGTTACGAAAATATAAAATACTTATCATGAACCAGAATGCTCCTCATAAGCTTTGAGAGCAGCTCTAGCTCATCATTTATAGTTTAGGTTTAATTAATTTGCATATGATTTACATAAAGAGCTGGGCTCTCCCAACCGGCTGCTGAAAATCGACTCATGTGTGTAGTTTGGTTTTTTGGGCGAGGAAGTAACTAATATATGGATATATGTTCGCTTGTTAATTTCACAAAGAAAAACGGTAAATCATATAAAGATGGACCAACCAATAAAGATGAAACGACAGAGGAATATTATTTACTCACGTTCTCATTAGCGTTGTTTTGTTTTACTTGATGTATATAGCACCATGAATGAATGTAGTAGTTGGGTAAGTAATTACTTGAAAGGGAAATATCTTCATTTTTGTCCTCACTTGCTTTTGAGAGGTTGTGCTGCATAATATGCATTTATCTTGTCTGCCTCTGCTTCTGATTTATGGAGCGTTATACCTAGATGCTCATTTACATTAAATTATATGGTGAAACATGAAAGCCTCACGCTCTGATAAATTTGCTTTTGTATGTCTTGTCTTTGCTCAGCATTATATGCATTTTGGGGCTGGTGGAACATGACTAAACTGTGTGCCTATTTGTTTCGTTTAGATTCATCTGTACAAAGAAGGATAAAAGCTTGCTTGCACATGATATTGGTTTACGTTACATGTAAAAGACTTAAATCAAAAGAATAGCAAAGATTAAGATTGTTTAGCAATCTCAGGCAAACACCTATACTTCATTTTATGTGAGATGACGTACTCTTACCTTCACATACAATTAATTACTTCTAATAGGATATAAATATTATTGCCGTTGAATGACAAAAAATTCTATTTTTCATTTCTGCCTTGATAGTTTCCCATTAAATTTTTATAACATTCATAAAAAAATTAATTTGCAGTAGATCATTTTATTTTCTGGATTTCGTTTTTGTAAAAATGTGTACAAATATTTCCATCCTGCGAAATCTGAAAAAATGTTTGTCCCAAACGTTTTCAAAAAGCAACTCCCAAGTGCACTGCTCAACTCCATTATGTCTTTGTATTGTTGTCTCATATCCCACAATGAAAATCGCATCATTATCAGAAGATTTTCAACTTCAAGTGGCTTTTTAGCTTGTAAAATATGTCCTCTCTTGTTTATGCAACCCATCAAGAAAGAGGAAGGTAGCAGTCTGTGAAATTTGTTAAAAAGGGGTTCTCCACCAGTAGCACTGTATATTTTTGTGTACCTTTTGTTTACCTCGTGGTTTAGCGTGTGAACGTTTTCCAGCTCCTGCTGTGCATAAGAACTGTGTACAAAAGTGTATTATTATGCTGAGTTGAGGTGGATTGGATACTTTTGTAATGGAGCCTTTGTGTCAAATACCTCGTTATTGGCTTTAATCATTCCTTAATTTATTCAGGTTTACAAGTGTCTCCAATCTTGTTACTTTTTAATGTCTCATTTTAACTTGGAGTGGGACTCATTCTTTGTTACAGAAAGGTTTAACTTGTGGAGCTCATTGTGGTCTTGCTAAACGTCACTTGTTACCTTTCTAAGAACTGTAGAAAAATATATTCATAATAGATTTAAAGTACTTTTTGCAGATATACAGCAGCGATACAAAGCTAGCATATTTCCTCAGTGCATTTTACTACAGATTTACGGCCAATTTCAAAACTGACCTTTCTCCACCAGACTGAGCACCCATCATCTTACCAAAATTGACTAGGATTTCCTGTTGTTTTCATCCAAACCAGAGATCAAGTTGCTTTAAATCATTCATGAAAACTGAAATCCTCCTGCTCTTACGCATTGAGGACTAGTCAACCGAACGAAAGTGAGGTTTACTCATCATCATACTAGCGGAACTGACTTAAAAATACGGTATATTTCTGCATCTATTCTAGTATTATTAGCTGTGATGAGTTTCAGGTACAAAATCAGGGAAATTACTCATCTTGTTGATGTGTTGACGTTACAACAGTCACCATTCACATATTATTTTGGTCATAGCTTGGGTGCTTCATAGAAAAGCTGTCTAACATCAACATGCAGCATACATTGATGTTCATAGACCTGGAAAAACTTTACGTTTCGGCTTTTGCTCTGATCCCTTTTTGTTGTTGTTGTGTAGTGTTGTGATATCTGGATGGGATATGGGATGATGTCCGTGCACAAAATGCTAAATGCTCTGCATTTCATCTTTCATTCTGTTTGTTATTGAAATCCCTTGAAATAGTTCAGTAGACCGGACTAAATGACGTGAAATGAGTTTTATTCAGGAATATGAACTGCTGGCTTGGTTGGTACTATATTTTTCATCGTTTCTTTACGGCAGTTGCAATGAAATCCTCCTTTGTGTTTTTCCTCAGGTCAAAACATTATGTGCTGCAATCAGTAAGCTGAGTTGTTGACTACACGACTGACTGAGTGACTGCATCCCATCAGTGATGCTTATCTTCTCCATATTATCATCATTTTGCCTCATGATCTCTCTGGGATCTATCGCAATTTTCAATGGTAATCGTACTAAAGCATTTTGCTGGCTGGAATTCAATGGAGAGATTTATCAGGTTGTGGACGAATGGAATGGAAGGGCGAAGGAGATTAACAAAAGCAAAAAGTCCCGACATCATCAGCCAGAAACCAAACCATCCAGGTCCAGGTGCACTTACCTTGGTTTACTTTACGCTGAAAATTGACAAGGAAAAAATACCGAGTTTATTAAAATTCTAGTCAGTCAATTGTCATATTCGGCTTTCTGTGTTGCATAAAACTATACGTTTTGTACAGAAATGTTTAAGTTAAGACTCACTATTTTTTAAAGCGCAATAAAAAAATTAATTTTTAGGTTTAACAAAAGTTTAGTTGTTATTTGGTTTGTTAATAACAGTTTCTGATTGCTTGACTACTTATAATATTTTGTAATTTCAGAATTAAATACCAATGCATTGATTAAAGTCTTTTTTTATTATGCGGTCTTTAGTTCACTTTTCAAGCAAAGCATGTTTATCCAACTGCAGCAGTTGATGATGATGACATGATGATCCTTTGCGCTTTGCTCATTCCATTCTGTATTCCACAATTGACAATAGTATACAAGCAATAAGCCATGCCTCCAGCAAGCTAAACTCAGAAAGAACTAGTTACACGAAACATTTTGTTGATACTAGTCAATGGTGAATTTTGCTGAAGGCTCAAGCCCAAATATTTTGTATGAGTGACAAATAAAAATACATAAAATCTGACATTGTGCAGTCAACCAGTAGTGAGTCCCATATTTCGTCCTGCTTTACCGACTCATTCCTCATCGAAAGTAATCATCACTTCTCCAGTGTATTGTATACCTCTCATATTTGCTCAAGTGTAACCAAATACACTTCAGCCTCTCTTTATTTTTTCTGTCCCAGAGACCCACGTTCCATTTCAGTGGGCATATGATGAGAATTTTGTGTACAACTTAGCAAAAGGATGGGTGCAACTCCATTACTCTCATGTATACTCGCCCATGCATATTCATCACGAACAAAAAAGTCCTGCTTTCTAAAAAAAGCTGGAGTTGTTGAGAGTTTCTTTTTTAAATCATCATCATCGTGACATATATTCAACTGTAAAACCAAACCATCATGAAAGGAACCTTCTTAAATCCCAATTTGATTGTTGAGGTTTTATTGATTCAGCGTTAGAAGCAAAATTGAGCCTTTGTTGTGGGGATGCATTTTTTATCATAGTTTCCTTGTTGCCGAAAGCACTTTGGAAAGTGAATTTTAATAAGTTTGAAAGTAATTGTGCCCTTATGGCATTTCCATGCTTGTTTTGAGTACTTGAGAATTATAATGGATGTAACATTTTATCATTACCACAATGCCAAATTTCTTGCCTGGAGAAAGCCATAAAATGCTTCCCATGAAATCCCTGAAAACCATGAAGTGGTTGATTTGACGCTAATACGTCACAGGGGACAGGTAGCCTAATCGAAAGCAGTGATGATTGGGATGGGATACAGACGTGCCTTTTGGCATTTAAGGCAAAAGCATATGAGTTTGCGTTCGCAGAAGGGGGAAGGGTGTGCTATGCGTATTCAGCTGATTGCTAGTGATACCGCAGAGAAGGAAGGGGTTGATGTAGATGTACGAGATATATGGGAAATTGCCATTTATACCGTGTCAAGGGAATATCATCAGCAGATCATCCTTATTCAGGGGACGAGATGAGAGCAAGAGCAGATGACGCGGAAATACAGGAACAGAAGAGGATTCCCATGCACACACGCATCTATCGCTATTTCCTACCCAATCATCCATATTGCACATACATATCGTATGCATAGATTGCTATCTGTGTCGATTTCGATGAGAACACGGGAATGAGGATGTAGCAGGTTGTAAATTTACAGATTAATCAGCAGCATATGGCTTGATTTCTAATTTTGCCCATAAATAATTTCTTTTTCTAACCAATCCGGATGAATTCCAACATAATGTCAATTTATTTGTAGCGTGGGAGGTTTGTAGCAGAGAAATTCATAAAAGTCGTGAGAACTTTTTGACTCATCTCCCTAAACAATATTCAAATTATTGAGCAGGATTTCACCATCAATTCATATTTTTATCATTATCATAATTATTATTTTTAACGTAGATTTTCCTAAATATATTTCAATTAAGCAATCCAAAGCCAATTTGTCAAAATTCCAAAAGGCTCATCTTGTTAACAAAGCAAAGGATCCTTGTTCTTTCACCCAAATTACGAAGGTGTATATTATAAGGTCACCCTTATAAGGGATTCTGTTTGCGTTGTACATTTTATCGGTTGTGCTACTCCTGAATATTATGAACTCTGTTCAAACTCAAGATTGCCTTAAGTATCAGGAAAAATCACTCCTCCAAACTTCATTATAGCAGCTATTAACATAGGTAGTGGGCTGCCTCTCGGCTTGAATGAATTGAAAAAGCATTTAAAGGCAAACAGAACATAACACAGAAATGTATGAGGTTTGGCCAGCTCATTGTTGGCTGAAATAAAACCAGTGATTATCCGTTTTGACAATGCGAGGAAGAAAAGGATAGTTCCCTTTTTGAGCCCTGTCATGTCAGTCAGAAAGCAAGAGAGGATGAGGACCCCAAAACAAAAAGTAGCCCGACAGGAAGGCAAAAGTAAAGTTGAGCAGAAATAATACCTGAATCAGAAACTGACTTGATGATGATGATGAACTGGTCTAGGTCTCAAAGAAGAATGGAGTATTTACTCAATATTATACTGTCGAAAAGCCTGGCTTTGTGTTCATTATATTTTTGGTCTTTCTTTCCAGCAGCAAAAAAGTAATCGCCCATTCCAACTCCACCTTTCTCCAATTACAAGGCTCTCGTCATCTCATTTTCTCCTTTGCCTAAAGAAATATATCAGAATCACATTCAAATCCGAAATGCACAGCCATTACCAAACCAAACCACTTACATATATTATTCCCCTCCTAGTAAATATGTCGCTTTTTTCTGATCTGAATATTATATGGAAAGGGACCCATACTCCTGCCTTTAAAGTACGTATCAATATGAATCTGACCTGGAAATACCAATGCACAAAGAGCATACAGCGAAAAAGAGAGAGAAGCTCAAATACATTCATGTAAAACCCGAGTAACTTAATCTCCTATTCATTTCAGAGCTCAACAATGGGAAATCATCAACTTTGCACTGCATATGACAATAAATAATATGACTCCATATTGCATTTCTTAGTCATAGCGCGTTTGGTAAAAAACATGGAACGATTTGTTGAACCAGATTTATAACATGTATCTCAACAGCTGTTAATTATTTTCTACCACAAATCATTAAGCATCCTATCTAGTTTACAATTATAATAATTTGGTTTCGTATAAAATTAGTGTAATCGTCAACATTTACCTTAGCAAATTTTCCCGTTTGTTTTCCTCAAGACAAGTCCTCACAATTATTGCTACATGGATGATTGACATAAGTCCATCAAGGTCGTTAAATCAATAAAGGCTCTCATTAAATGGAGGACATATACCTGTCCGCAACTAACTGTTTCGTTGTCCACCGTGTCATCATGTTCCACCTTGTTGACACTTGTCTTGGTTTTACAAACAGCAGTCAAACATTGGGAACAATGTGAAGCCCATGTTTTGGCTTGAAAATCAATCCCTAAAACCTAACTGGTTATGAACGCTCATTATTATAAATTCTCACCTGACACACCCACGAGCAACTGCAACTTCCTTCTGTCTCTAGACAAAGGAAGTGATTATGGCCAAAGTCAACCCAATTTTGATTTTACAAGCAAGAATGCGGATAATATGGATAAGCAGGGGCGGAACGATTAAGAAAGAAAAGAAGCAATAATGGAAAGAATGAGAATAAGTGTTGAATATGTAACTTCAAGTTGTGGTTTGAGAAGCTTCATTCATTATACTAAAACTGCTTGACGTGTTGTTAAAAGGCGGAGATAACAAAGTCTGACTTTTGACTTGAACTTTCTTTCATTTCAGCTCTGGAAAGAATGGAACCTCTGCCTAAAAGTTTTGAGACACCTCAACTCTCATGAAGTTATGAACGTATTAATTAAAGTGCGGGATCAAGTGGTTTTTTTGCAACATAACATGAAGTAATAATAATTTCACTTACAATATTTAAGATTTACACTGACTCGAGCAAATTAGTCAGTTGCAATTACTAATAATACTTCTAACCCATTTTTTTCAGATTTCTAACTTTAAATTTAGTTTATAAATATTAATTCCGTCCAAGTTACACACATATGCTTAATTTTATTTATGATGAACTTTTCATGGAAATGTTCGCTCTGTCTCATCCATTCTTCCCACAGAGGAACGAGCTATTATTCTACATGAAAATTAAATTTAAAAACGAGATCATCAATTGAAATTCAATAATGTCCACGCTCCCATACTCTTGAAAGCAGGGAACTACGCATGCCATATGCTTATTCTCCTTCAATAAAGCATGCTTCCGCAAACCCATGAGAAAGCAATATTATTATCACATTATGTAGCTTATTGACAAGTAGCACTTGAACATTTTCACACCAGAAAACGTATGATTTTATATTTTAAATTTGGTTTTAAAAATGCCAAGTGTTTGAAAGCCGTGTGTGGGTGCTGCACAATATAAACAGGGTGAAAAAGAAGTACCCAATAATTTCTGGCCTGCATAAACGCACAGGGACGCATCCTAATCATAATACTTCACAAGACAAAGATCATTATAAAATATGAAGCAAGCCAAGTGACAATAATCATTTTAAAATATGGTTGGCTCACAAATTCACGATTGAAATGTATTCAACATTTATATTTATGCAGCCATCCCTTATTCTTTGGTTTTATTATGTCACCACAACCAGAACCAGCAGCAGGAGAAAGACAACCCCTTTTATTACACGAATTGGTCGTCATCATCATATCACCACTCAAATAAATCACAGTCGAATGCATATTTAATTGCGTGAATGCAGTCGGTCGAGCGACTGTCGCTTGTTTGGTTTCATCACGGTGAAATTAGTAATAAAGAATGTACACAAATTACATGGTTCAATGCAAACTCAACCCAACCCTTTCTGCATAAAAGAATGTCAGTGCGAATGGGTGAAACGTTGTTACATAACCAAACCAATACGTGCATTGAGCCATTCAAAAGGTTCTCGATGATAGTAGATTTTCAAGTGTGAATTGGAGCAGTGGTCTCCCCACTTGAAATCTGTATCGGAAAAAGCGGTGGTGAGAGTCGCGAAGTGAATCAAAGTCGCATTCACCAGCGCCCGGGACCTTTTGGCCAGAAGAACTATAAAACCAAACCCCTCTGATTATTTATTGAATTAGGACAAGCCGCACCATCACACTCACACTTTTACGTGTATTTAGGGAATAGAAACGATGCTTTGTGTTATTTACAGTATCATAAAATGAAAAGTAAGCAGAAAAGCGGTGATATTGCACGAGCGACAGCACTTTTATGCATCATTGTATTTGTGTCCTTTATTTGTGGAGGTTTGCTTTGACAATGAGTTGGAACATAATGTTGGCGTGAATTGTCGATTGTTTTCGGGATTTTGTAACGAACTGTTCTTTTTTGACTGATACGATTAAAAAGCTTTGTTACAAAAACCAATGCAATTAACTTTGTAACTTGATGTTTATGTGAATTTAAATGTTGATAATACAATGCATACGCTTCATTTTTATAAATGACTAGTAGACGTTGTCTTCGTTTTCGTTTCGTGAGTTAAAAACAATAATTGGTATATTGTAAATTTGGTTTAAAGAATGCCAATTGTTTGAAAGCCGTTGTGGGTGCTGCACAAATACAGGGTGAAAAAAGTACCCATAATTTCTGCATAAACGCACAGGACGCATTCTAATCATATTACTTCACAGGACAAAGATCATTATAAAATATGAGCAAGCCACGTGGAACAAATCATTAAAAATGGTTGGCTCAAAATTCATGATTGAAATGTATTTAACATTTATATTTATGAAGCCATCCGTAGTGATTGGATTTAGTGTTTAACTATTAAACAAGGATAGAAAATATCAATAAAGTATAATCAAATAAATATGTCGTGTATAGGAGTGTCGGACTAAACCAGAAGGGTAGAGCAAGTCTATATCAATGGAAAGGTGATGATATCCAATACATCAAACCGAGACCATTTGCATCTTCATGGAAATCCAAGACAACTTCCCGTATCCTTCATACTTTTAAATTTTCCGAATTCATGATTTCCAATATTTTTCTCCTAATTCTAAATAACTGCATGTAAAGGTAATATGACTACTCCCCATCGCACACCAAATCTTTGACATAGTCGTTTATACAAAATAAATTCCATTGTTCCATCTTAAAATGTCAAAGACAGTCAACAACGGGAGACCCACCTCAATGGCAATAACCAGTAATGACCAGCACTCAACAATTTGAACAGCTTAGCCTCCTCCTTTCCCAAGGTAAACTCAAAAACAGTAATTTAATTACAGCCATGAAGATTGCAATCTGATTTGCATGCATTTTCTGATTTCAAAAGGTGATCCAAAAGCTGCTCCTATTTCTCCCCGTTGCTGACCTCAAATCCGCCCGACAATGCACAAAATCCTTGCGCCACGCCGTCGACCAATACGTCGGACTGAACTTCTGTCTCTCCCAAGTTGACCCGAAGTACTCCTCCAGCACATCAACGTAAAACCTAGCAAAAAGTGCGCACGTTTTTTTTCTAAGTTTTGTTGTACGTTTTCTTCCGTATTGGTTAGCAACTAACCTAACCAAAAGTTCGACTTAGCCATGTCTATCCAAATTACAGACTTAGAAAAAATCGTGCGCACTTTTTGCATAACGAGCGAGATGCTGGACTCCTTCAAGACCTTGGGAATCCGTTCCCTCACAGTGAGCTATATAACTTACACGCCTTTCTCCTCCCTCATCGCCTTCCCTCACCTCCTCCAAAGTCTTTGTCTCTTTTGGGAACATTCAATACAACACCCTCCTCAAAATCCTAACCCAATGCTGGAACCTCCAGGAACTCAAGTTTCATGAACTCAACAAGTACAGATATGATGAGCTATTTGTCAACTGTTCGAAACGTTCATGCGTGCCGTTAATAAGTACGACAACATACGGCTGCCCAATCTGAAAATACTCCATCTCCGCTGGAAAGGTGTCGCAACTATGGGCTTCTTGTTGGTCCTCGTTTCCGTCATTGAGGCAAAGAATCTTCAAAAGCTGCACTGCCGTTATTGCCCCGCTTCTCCAGACCACATTCCGCTTGTCATCGGCACCCTTGCTCACGCTATGGATATTGCAGCTAAAACCATTCAAGAATTTGTTTTCGTTATTGAAAGCGGATCATTTTCCATCGAGTATTATGAGACCTCAACAAAGATGCTGCATCGTGACCTCTCCCTTTTGACGCATCCCGAAAACCTGCTGCAGCTACCCACTTTGCAGAAGTTGGTGAAGAAACTTTACTTTTGGTCGGATGAGGATAAGGTACGTGAAGGTGAAAAGTGCCTAAATGAGTTGATGGAGAACCTTGGAAAGAAGATTAAGCTTAGCTGTCTTATTTTTGAGCTTACCATCTTAGATGAATATTGGAGCAGCTGGTATCACTTTACGAAGCATCAAACCTCCCTCCAACACCTGTTCCTTGAAGCATCCTGGTCTTTCCCGATGATTCAAGGGGTGGTGAAGGATAACGCAAAGAAGTTGCAGAGCCTGGGTTTGGGTATGAAGTCTACAAGCGTTATGAACTTGGAAGAGGTGCTGGGAAACTGTCCCCAGTTGACATACCTTCGACTGAAAAAGTGGGCGGTGGATGAAAGAGGAAGTTGTGGACTCATTACAAATGCCAAGTTTGACGAGCTCGTGCCAAACCTTGAAGCTCTGGTTCTTTGGGATGTGCTGATAAGCTGTGATGACATGGCTCGAGTTCACAAAATGGAGAAGTTGAAGTGTTTCATGTATACCTTCCCAAATGAAAACAACCCTATTCTCCGTGCGGCAGAACGGAGTGAGCTGTTTGGGGTGACTTTTGAAGACTTCAAGATATTACTTGCCAAAAGAAAGCTGGACTATTTGGTGGTGACAGAGGATGTCGTTGTTCAGTACGGACCGAAAAAGAAGATGGACGAGGAGGAAGAGGCCTTGTATAATTTACTGGAAGACCCAATTTTTTACAGTTCTGATGTTGAGCATAAAATTGCGATGGCTGATGGAGAGCCAAATTCTTGCATTTATTGGTTTTTCGTCTGGCTTCAAGGGACTGTCAATGAGCGGAAGTCTTCATCTAAGAATTACCTGATGGTTATTTAAATGTGAGAAGGTTTGCTCAAGGAATGAAAATTTCATAGTATTTTTCCTGTATATCATGACATGAATTTAAATAAAAACCAAATATCTTTTTTCTATATCCTAATAAACGCATTTTTATCATAATATCGAGAGAATGTTTCAATTTTTATAGTCGAGCAGTAATTTATTATACTCATATCAAGCGTTTTGTTTCAAAAATCTCACAGCAAAACATAAGTAAAAACACCCTAAATTTTAATTAATTTTTTCATTCCTATCTAACTGATCATTCACGCATTACTGAACGTTGTATATAAAACTTCTTTCAACAAATTCAAGAAATTGTAATGTTGACGCCAATCGTGATTTTGACGAAAGGTGAATTAAATATAGTATACAGTAGGTGAACGAATAACAGTGTCAAAAAATGAATTATAACTGATTCAACTGTAATTAACAAGTGAAGTATTAGTACATTTATGAAAAAGTAGTAGAAGTAGTTCGTCTTCATCATGTCGCATCGCATAAAAGGACTTAAGCGTTTTTTATTTGTGTTTTCAACCTTGAAACAATGACTCCAACCGAATTAACTAAATAAAATTTAAGCACGAAATATACCGACAATGTCAATCTTTGATGTATAATAATTAAATCTTTCTCGCTTCATTTTTTAACGCCAGCAAAGTACAAATAAATAATAAATATTTGGTTTTCAGAATAATATCTTCAAATAAATATGGGAACTGATAACAGACTGTAAATAATGAATAGTTGATAGTATACTTAATTTTCATTATCCTAAACGTTCAAGTGGAGAACTGCACCGATTTCCACAGTTCTGTCTGCAGCAAATGTTCCAAAAACCTGGACAGTCATCATCCGAGCGGCAGGTATCGTTGCAAACATAGCATTGAACATTTGGAGGTGGAGGACAAGTCAAATTTTTTGTTCTGGCTAAAAGTTCGAGGGATCAAGCAGGAAATTATGGATTAATTTCTTTAGTTTTCATATAAAACGATTTATGGAAAAAATACTTCTTGAATACTTACTGATGGAAGCGTTGCAAGTCTGATTAGCTGGTGGTGGAGTAGTAGTCGTAGAAGTGGTTGTGGTTGTACTTGTTGTAGTTGTACTGGTGCTAGTTCGACCTGTTGGCCAATTCAATGGTTTCCTCCAACCCTGACTTTCAGAAACCATTAGCACTAAAAGTGCAAAACTCACTACTGCAAATTTCATTTTAATTGATTGTTAATTTCAAAAAATTACAACTGCTGTGCATACCTCTACTATTGAATGCTTTATGCAGAAGAACGATCATCCACAGTTTTATATGTTATGCGATACAAATCTTGGAATCATTAATAAAACAAGGAGGAGTCCACCACTTTGTTATAAACAATATTTATGCTTTTTTTCATATCTGATCTGAGACAACCCCAAAAAACCAGAAGTTTATAATCAACGTAGCATAATTTTATGAAAGGAAGCATGTAATTAAATTCTTCCTTGAAAAGCCAGATCAGGATCAAATCAGGGTTAAATGTAGATGCATAGCTTACTATATGAGAAGTACAACTCACGTTTTGCTCAGCGATGCTAATAATAATTTTTGCCAAAGTAATATTTTTCCTGATCTTATAGATAGTACACTAGATGCCATACATAAATTATGCAGTAAACAGAGGGGTAGTTTGAAACTATAAATTATTGTGTGCTATTTATTTATAATTGTTGCAAACTTTTAATTTTTTAATCACTCATGAAAACCTTCAACCAATGAGATAATCGACAATGATTCATAAATGCTTGGCTCTCCAAAAGCGCTGAGGAGAAACGAGAAGAACCAATGACTCCCTGAAATCGGTTCTCCATGTGCCACCGCAATGTGATACTCATCCAGATCCATGGGAGGTCCTCCCAAAACGTTTGAAGTGTGGAACATTGGCTCCCTCAGTAAATTATTTAGCGCCTCATCATCCTGCACCATTTTGTAAATCGGGCCGAACAGCACAACAGTCTCCTTTGTCAGCACCAAATAATCGAGATTTCTTCTGAACAGCATTTCTTTAAAATCTTCAAAAGTTATCCCAAACAGGTCACTCGGATCCGTCGAACGTACAACAGGATTGACATCAATTAGGGAATACATGAGACACTTCAAATGCTCCAGGTTATTAAGCCTTCCCATGTCACCGCAGCGGATAAGCACGTCGCAAAGAACAAGTCCCTCAAGGTTTGGAAGAATCTCGTCAAACTTGGCATTGAGAATGTGTCCACTTCTCCTCATTTCCAGAGCTGCTTCATCATCAGATTCAACGTCGTAGTTTTTGAGGTGGAGGAATTTCAACTGGGAGCAATTTCCTAGCACATCTTCCATGTCCATCACGCTCGTGAACTCCATAATCAGCGCTAAGCTCAAGAGCTGCCTGGCATTAGCCCTCACCACCTCGTGAATCATTGACCACCCGCAGCACGTTTGAATCAGCATGTATTGAAGGGATTTCTGATGCTTTGTGAAGTGGAACCAGTTATTCGCAAAGTCTTCCATTGTGTCAATTTCCAACCGGAGGGAAGTGAGCTTCAACTTCTTGCCGAGGTTTCCCAACAGCTCCTTGAGCCAGAGATCTCTCTCATCATCTTCCAAAACGAGTTTATTCATCACCTCCTGGAAATTGGGGAGAAGCTCAGGAAAGTCTTCCAAATTGGAGAGTTTTCTGAGCAGCCTTTTCTTCGCTGTAATTTCTGGATAAGCACTTCCACCCTCGACGATGAAACTAAAGTCTTGCAAAGTTGAGGATGCAACATCCATCAAATTCGCGATGATTCCGGTGATCAGCGCGTAAAAATTAGCGTGAATGGGGCCAAAGCTGCAGCGAAGCTCTTGGAGATTCTTCGCCTCGATTGCAGAGAGGATAACCAAAAGGTAGCCCATTGTGGAGGTGGTTGTGCAGTGGATCTGGATGGTTTTGAGGTTGTTCAGGCGAATGTTTTTCTTTCTGTGGGCGTGTTCTCCAAGGGAATGCATGAAACCTATGAAGTTCCCTGTGATCAGCTTCTTGAACATGTTTGGCTCGTGGAATTTGATTTCCTGGATGTTCCAGCATTCGGTGATGATTCCGAGAACAGCTTGTGCTTCAAAACGACCCATGAGATGGATGCTTTGGAGGAGATATGGGAAGGTGAAGAGGTCGGAGAAGGTTGCATTCACAATTTTCATAGCGGTGAGGGAACGGATTCCCAAGGTTTTGAAAGAGCGAAGCATGGAACTAGTGAGGACTTGCACGTTGCTGCTGAGGCAGTAGTCCGAATCTGACTCAGAGAGACAGAAAGACAGCCCGATGTATTGGTCAACGGCACGCTTCAAGGATTTGGTACATTGCCGGATGGATTTGAGGTCGGTAGCGGGGAGAAATAGGAGAAGTTTTTGGATGACCTTCAAAAATGAAATAAACTTAGACAATCATCAACATAATTTGCAGACTCACACTGTATTTACATCTATGTGTATTGCAGAATATCTACCAAAGGAAAAGACGCTGCGAGACCGTTTAAGTTGTTCAGCTCCTCATCCTTGCTGTGTTCATCATCAAAAGGACTTTCCACCTCAAATCCTTTGAGCTTGTCCGACACATCGTCGAAAAGGTCTGGCAGAGCGGAATCAGATAGTTTAGTGCGTCTCCTTGATTTTGATCTGGACTTGGGCATTTTGTAGAGGTATGGATAATACAAGGAATTTTTGGGGTGATACTGTCTCAATGGAGGGTTTGGAGGGTGTGGTAAGTTAAAATATGAATTCAATTTTATTAGTCTAATAAATTGGTGTCACTTATCTGATCTATAATTTAATAATAAGAATAATTTTAGGAAATAATTAAAGTCAGGAAAATTCAGCAAGTCAGAAGAATAGGGTAATAGGGTATAGTTGTCTTGGATTTCGATATACCTACAAATACAGTGACCTGTGACTTGACATTAGAGAACACACTGACGTTGTTTTGGGCATGCGGGTGTATGATTCAGGTTTTAAATTTATTTATAAGATTAATAACATTTTGTACATGGAATCATTCCACATTCAACCAACCTACCAATTACAATAAATTATTTGATGTTTGTAATTTCCATTTTAACGTATACCTTTACCAATAAAATGAAGCTGAAAATACAATGATTCTAGGCTTTGACAAAATTTCCATTATTATTGGGAATGAGTTTGATTACTCATGTAAACTAGCATAAAAAGCATGATATTCTGCATGCATACTAGGCTACACGATGGATATCTATGTAGTAGTAAATTTTTCCATAGCACGGCCATTCCCTTTCCAAACATCATCATTATAAGGAAAACTAGAAGGCGGAGGAGCTGCGCCGGGGACAGCCACAAAATCCACTCCTAGTCCAGTGCGGAGAAGGTACATTCCAAAATCTTCCTCGTTTCAGTTGGGATCAGAAACTCTACTAAACCAGGAAGATTTTACTGATATACTCCTTCTAGTTCTGTTCTTCCGTGGTGTGGGATTGTAGTAGCAGCAGTAGCTTCTCAGCCGATAAACCAGAGTGTACAGAATGCCCCATCCAACTAAAGATCATCATGATCATGCAACCTGCCGGCATATACACGCCAGCCAAAAGGATGAATCACTTCGATTTACACGCGATTTCAATGCGACTTGCCACAACATGGAGAGCTTCAGCAAGAAGGGGATTGTACTTTAGCAAACGCTCCTTCTTCTACTCTCTCTCCTCTTCTCAAAAAAACTTGAAGAGTGAACAGAGCCAAGGAAGATTTCAGAACTGTACGTTGGCCAGGCAGAGATTGGATTTTGGTGTGTGGTGATGAGGAATTTCTGAATAGGATGAGTTGATCTCAGACACTTCTAATCCGTGTAAAACCCTCAGTTCATTCTCTGGCTGGGTTTGTAATCCCATTTAGTTAATCCTCATAATCCTCTGCTGAGTGAAGCATGCCAAAGACAAACTGAACCGAGCTCTACTCTCTGGAGCTGGAGCAGAGCAACACTTTTTTCTACAGAAACTATACGACTAGACCAGCAGACCTAAACTGAGCTAGTGATCTGCTATGCTGCTGCTCAGACTAGACCAAAACGAGACCAGTCTTCCCGTGCTCACCAAAATGACTCCACTCGTTGGAAGGAGAATGTAGATTGAGAAAATCTTCCAGGCTGGAAGAATTGGAGCTTTTTCTATGGAGTATTGTAAGATTATCTTTGTCTGTGAAGCAAAGACGCTTTAAGAATTGCATGGAAAATGTATTTTACATTTTAGTAAGTAAGAACCATTATGGTTTTATTCATAGAAAATTATTCTCTGACATTTATAATAATTTAAGTCCAGCACTTACTCCACAAGTACTTTGCTGCATGGTGGTAACTGGAAATTCAAATCGTGAGGGTTTACAACGCCGACCAAAAGCCCTTGTATGAGGAATTTAACTAAATATTGACTAGGTCAATCTCCATCACATAATGGTTGTTGGTGCCCGACTCGCAATAATCATCAGTAGCACAACCTGCACAAACCAATTAAACCTTAAACCACGTTAATTTTCTCACAAAAAAATTATAACTTTACCAATCTCAGAAAAAGATTCTCCTGCTCCTCTGCTAATTCCATGTCCATGATAGTTCACAAAATAATCCGGGGTTACCAGCAAATTGAAATGATTCGTAATAAAAACTGGATTTAGACAAAAATACAGTTAGTGTCTGAACTATTGATCACTTGTGATTCACAACACCAAATATTTTCCATTATGGAACTCGAACCAAAACAACCAACATCTCTATCCATACCGGATACTACAGCACGTCTGCTTGTGACGTAGATCAGGAAGGAAGTATTGCATGTAACAAAATTAGGTGCAAAAACTTATGGATTTGTGTATCTAATGAACTTGAAAGGCTCCTGTGTGGAAGGAGATATAATCATCAACGCAGTCCATCCGTTGTTGCAATTCCAAACAAAAAACAAACACGCGTTGCATTGTCGGGAAATTATCATAGAGGCTTTGCTATTAAAGCTTGCTACCTCTACTAAATCTTAACTTTGATGTACATGCGTTCGTATTAGTATCCTTCAAGGACTACTTCCTTGCACCCAATGTCAACGTGAAGTGAAGTATGATGACCTCCAATAATTCAGCAGTAAACAAGTATTATGGTGAATCTATTCTCACATTGTGTAATCGAATATCGAAGCGATTTCCTTCTTGGGAGTTCCTTCATTCGATAAATAATCCAGTTTATAGTGTATTTTACAAAATATTGAAGTAAATATCATCTCCAAAGATAAAATTCCTACACGCTCCTCCAATTTTTAAAATTCCCATGATCTCAATAAAATATTATTTCTATGAAAAATGGCTAAGGTTCAGTTACCTACTGAGGAAGTAATTTTTTTTAAAAATCACTTTAAAAAACTTTACATTCGCACGCAAATGCTTAAAATTGCATTAAATCCCTTTTGCAACAAAAATGCACGTGTTGAAATTGCATTCAATCATAATAATGCCGCTGAAGGCAAATCTTTGAAGGTACACCCAAATTGTTGCAGACAATCCCCAAAAACTTTCGTTGATTTAATTCTCATGCGATGCAGATCTTTCAGTAATGATGATGCATGCACTTGACCCATATAAAGGGACGTGGAGTGGCATGTGCTAGTGGTCTAGTGGCCATTGAACAAATAGCATATCATTATGTTTTACACCACCATAATTTTCAATGCAATTTATTCGTCATTATTTGCATACCAAAATGAATTAAACTTTAAAGTATGACAATTGTCTAGTTTTGACGACCGGTATGAATGGAATCGGACTTTAATAAAATATTTTATAAATAGATTGATTTCTGTATCGGGATTACGAATGAAGCTGTACGTGAAATAGGAGTAAAGAAGAAGTCTCGTTTTAATTAGAAGATAAATTGACGTTGAAAACACGTTGGGGAAAAGGGTAAATGGTTGGGGCATAGAATAATAGTAAATACAATAAAATATGACTTGCAGTTTTCATTTTTTTACACGCACATTTTTCAGTCAGTAAAAAAGCTAAAATTGGAACACTAAAACATTTGTCCTTTGTTCAGAACTACAACAAAAGTATTTGTCACACATCAGCGGGGGGATATTACACCTAAAAAATACATAATGGCCATGTTTATGTTATACATTAGCTAAATCATTCTCAACAAAGGAAATGATTGCAAGTAATGCAAAAACTATAAAAATATAAAGAGCTAGTCTTTGTCTAAAGCTACAAATCTTTTTTAACCCGAATAGTTAACAGAATAAGAGCCAGTATTGATATCAATATTTCTGGCTGGATGTCCATGGAATTGTTGAGCGTGGCTGAAGGGTGGAGCTGTGGGCTGAGCTTGGTAATAGTTTTGTGGGGGAGGTTGATAATATTGTTGTTGTTGGGGTTGTGGAGCAGGTTGAGGAGCAGATTGGTAGTTAACAACGTGTTGATGTTGAACTTGTTGCTGTTGTTGTTGAGGTTGTGGAGCTGGAGCGTAGTTTTGTTCGAATTGAGCAAAGTTCTGTTGCTGCTTAGGTCTCCTTGAGCCTGGTCGTCTTCCGGAAGCTGGGCGTCTCACTTGAGTTTGTTGTTGTTGTTCTGGAACGATTTCTGTATTGCGGTTGTAGGCGAATGGTCTGTCATAACGTTCTGGATCGTAGAAACCGGAATCGTCAATGGGATCGTAGGACATAGCTGGAGCGGAAGATGGAGACCTGATGCCAGTTCCTGAGGGGTTGAAACCTTGACGGGATGCTCCGTATTCGATCTCACGAAGGGCTCCGGTATCATCATAATACCCATATTTTCCCTGGACTTCACCTTCCTTGGTCTTGGTCTCGACTTTGTAGCTGCCGTCAGCAGACTCATAACCATATGTGTATGAACCGTCTTCATTCACTCTGTAAAGAAAAAAATGTTGGTAAATCCTTTCACATTTCCAGGGGCAATGTGATACTCAATTTTTAAAGTTAAATTACTTGTTAATTTGACGAAGAATTGGAACAGGGGTGGTTGCCACCCTCTCATTATCAATTGATCTCCCTCTGGGCACGGCACGCTGAGCCTGGGCTACAGCCAAAACACCGAAAACTATCACTGCTAACTTGAACATGTTGACTATTATTATTTTTCACAATATTTTGACAATAACACACTTTTATTTTGGGCACACCCAACCAGTCTCCTTTCCTTCCAATTCCGAAACTAAAGTCCATTTTTTAACCTTCAAACGCCTTTTATATGAGCAATAAGATTGAACAAGCGAGAAACAAGGTACGAAAGGTGCCACCATGAATCACCTTGATTAGAATATAGAAAAAGTGATCTGCTCCATTCTCCCTTTTCTATTTCAGTCATACAAACACAAGCTCTTAAAATACAGGTGCATCGTAATATGATGAAAGCATGTTTTTATTATGAGTTGGGAAGCCGACCTAATAAGTACAGAGAGAGCTCTCTATGCAAAACTGTGTTAATATCATCTACGAACGCCACATGCTTGCTGGAAGAACAATCATGAGATGAAGTGACCAGCCCTTTTTTTCTGCGTAAAATATGCATACCAAATGACTAGCTATGATGCATTGAAGCAGTTATAAATGGCAGTTTCGCTTCAGATGTGATCCATGTCACTCAATTCCGTAGGCAGGAGATAGATAGGAGGATTGGTCAATAGTGTACAACACAATACAATCAATCAATACAAAAAATATCAGATGAGATGGTAGAGATGTTAGCTCACTTTTTTGCTTCAAGCTTTTTTAGTACCCCTGCTGAACTGCATTAGATTAAATGGATGTGTCGATCGCGAAGCGTAACAAACACGATGATAATTGGCACGTCGTAGCCACTCGTAAACAAAAAGCGTTAAATTTTCCATAAAAAATTTGCATGTTAAATAATTTATTTTCTGGAGTGGTCTCTGCTTGTAGGTTGAAAAGTCGTAGGATATTCCAGAATAAAAACAAAGGCGGGCAGGAACTAGATGATATTTTGAGTTTTTTATGTTGGTTGATTCTATTGAATACAAATTATGTTATGCATACATTATCATCTGCTAACGTTTGTTGAGCATCTTGGCAGAATAACAATGCGATGCGAGAGGCAGATGACCATGTGATGGACAAACAAGGGTGGAGATGTGTGTCTCATCCTGAACTTGATCTCTGCATACATCAGCTTTAGTTGATTCAATAATCGTAATATTATAGATTTGGTGAGATGTCTTTGTATGGTGGTATTTCAAGGAAATCTGCAATACCGACCCAGCCAGTTTGGTGCGAGTTGCACTAGGAAATAAAGCAATAAATATGTTATATACAGGAAATTATTCATGTTTCCAGTCATTAATTGAAAAAAATAGATTAGTAGAGGGACAGAAGCAAGGCAGGGATGAAGTCGTATGTCCTTCATAATATGGTGGCTGGAAAGCCTTCAAATTCCTTTATCAACCTATATTAATATTTGTTAAGCTCGAACGAAAAGTAATTAAACAAGTTTTTTGCTTCCGTCTAATTTGATATAATTATTATCAGTGACAAATTTTCCAATATGAATTACATTGTTAGGAAGGTTTGTCTGGATCTCTTCATTTTATTTTTTGGACTGGATATTTCATGGCTAAAAACGATGATGATTCACAATGATTTTAACACACATTGTGAACGCAGAATGTTTAATCATTTCGCAAAAATACAAAGAGCAGCAGCGTAGAGAGAATGCGCATGCACTAGTAAAGCAAGAAAGGTATTAGGTGTTCAGGTTACATAAATATCATGAGAATTTCGTAGGCATTCGTCTGTCTTGCTATTGCGTAGTGGATTTATATACCTACTAGCAAAAGTATATTATAACGTTCTTTGGCTTTGGCTGAAGAGAATGCTTACCTGTTTTGAACAAAGCCTTGTCGCTTTTTGCATGTACAATATCCTTGCAGCGGATGGAGCATTTGTGGTAACATGGCATCCACGTCCTGCCTCTTGTAAAGTGAATGCCAAGATTCCTTTCGTAAAGCATTGCAACATTGCAATGAAAATGAGTGACGCATGCCGGCCGGTCCAATCTCTTTCTGTTTCATATAATATTATGCTAAACCTTGTAGAATTTTGTATTCTTTTTGGAAAAAGTAATTATTGAGCAGTTGGAAATTTCAAAAACTTGGAATAAATATGTTTTATGTAAAACATAATACTCATGACAGCTACACTTCATATATACCAAAATTTGTGCGAGTTATGTGTCGTCAATATTGAAATTTAGCATACTAAACATTTACAAACATAAAGATTAGAGTCCTCTTTCTTCCTATTTTGTCTGAGAATGTTGTATAACATAACAAGCAATAATAACTTATCAGAACTAGTGTAGTTTCAGATTCTACACGATTACATTTTCTAAACGTAGGATGAAATTAGGCATTATCCAGGCTTGAGAAAATAGCAGGATAGCCCTGCAATATTAAATGTAATTAAATGTATTTTAACTGTTAGGTACTCCCTTATCTATTAAAAACGGTTGTACAAATGCATCGTATGACCATTATGTAATGCTTGTTTTGTATTTTGTAACTCTAAATATTTATGACAGCTATTACAAATTATCTTCGTACACTGATATCTTGTGCATTGTGCCTACATAAAGATTGCCTCAACGTTTTAATTTTAATTTACGTCGACGTCACATTTATGATGTAACCAACGATTGGAAAACATTAATTTGCAATTCGGGAAACTTCCGACAATCACTCATATTTTTTATATAAAAAAGATTCGAAATGGAACTACGGAAGGTGGTTTTGGTCTTACTTTTGGGTAAGTTAGATAAATTTAAGAATATTAATTAGTAGTTAGCATGCATTTGGGTCAAACTATTGAAGTTTTAATTTATAGGATTTATTACATAGTATGTGCAGCTCAAGAAATCTGTAGTGTAGATAGGCCCAAGAGCAGCAAACCTCACGAAACTCCACATCATCCTAAGATGACATCTAAAGATTCCTCTTTGCATAAAACTCCACCTCTTCCTAAGACTTCACATTCGGGTTACACTCCACATAAAGCTCTACCACCACACAAATCTCACAAACCACCACCTCAACATAATAGTCCGCACAAATCTCCACACAAACCACCACCTCAACACAATTCCCATAAGCCTACACCTCCACACAAATCTCCAAGCACACATAAACCTCCACCTAGTAATCCACACAAAACGCCTCATAAACCACCACCTCCGCACAAATCTCCACCTAAATCTACAAATTCCCATAATACCCCACATCTGAATAAAACTCCACCTAAATCTCACCTTCGACATATTTTCATACCTCTACCTACTACCCGACCGCCACTTGAAACATTTCCAGTTCATCCTACACCTCCACCTATAACTCAGTCTCCATCTGAAGATGCATGTCCTGCAGATCACGGAAATAGCTTGGATGGTTACCAACACAGAATAGCAAACGGAAGATTCTACATTATCCACCACCACAATCGAATTATTCATACCCCATCATGGGACAAGGCGTTCGATTTATGTGAAAATCTGGGCATGAAATTAGCTAAAGTTGACCATCTTACAACATTCTGGCACATCATGAATTTCTGGCGAACTCACAACAAAGGAATTTACAAAGATACATGGTGTAAGCTAACTTTCTTAAATACATTTTATGTGCAACTAATTATTTTTTCACGTTACCCCTTAGATTGGATAGCTGCAAAGTACGATAAAGCAGATCAAGTATACAAATGGCATACGGACAATAAGACAGCTAGTGATATAGTAAAATACACCAACTATTTTTATCGCGTGCCTCGGTAAAACTGAATACACGCGAATTTTACCAGTTTTATCTACATTTCTACAATACTAAACTATAATAATTTCATGCATGGTTATCAGACCAACAGGGCTTGGAGCTCATTCTTTTGGGAATTACACACAAATTCATGGAGAAAACCCCACGTATTATGACCAATGTCTAACACTCGCTTTCCCCTGGCCTATAATTAACACTAGGGTCGCTGACTATGGAACTTTGTATGATAAAATTACAATAATTTTTTTTTCAAGATAATTCCGTCAAGTCAAATACATTTTCTGAATTCCCTTGATTTGAACTTATAGTGGCTTTAATCCCACAATGGACGAGCGAGTCTGTTCGAACAAGAAATTACGACATGTTTTGTGTGAAGCGGATTCAGAAAAATGCAGCGCACCTGATACTGACCCTTATGTTCTTTCTGAAGGCAAGATATTTGAAAATATTTTAACTGAAAGTTGGCATACTTTTTTGTTTTAATCCTTTTTTCTACAGGAAAAGAAAAATACTTTGACGAAGGTATAAGGTAATAAATTACTGTATCATTAGCCTAAAATAAATTCCTAATTGTTTGTATGACAAATGATAGGAAACTTCATATTTGGGAACCGGCTGTACATTGCAAATTGGAAACAGGTAGTTCTTTCTAGTCTAACGCCGTCTTGCTGCATTTTTAAGTTTAAAACTTTATTTTTATAGCGGAATTTTGAAGATTCCAAAAATTACTGCGAAGGATTAGGTCTAGAACTGTATAATCCAGACATCACAGATCACTGCCTAATTCCGTATATAAAACTGTGGGCAAGAAGTATGTAAGCTTGCTAAGTATTTCAAAAGTGATAAAATATTTATTTTTGAACTATGATGTAATGCAAAGTGAACTTAAACCAAGATATTTCCACATCGCAATGGTGGACAAGCTTGAATTACACACAGGGCGACTGGAAGTATTTCGACTTTGATAACTTTGATACTACAAACGTCACAGGTCGATCTAGGGAAGTGTGTGTGGCCCTGTCACACCATTTTGAATTCAAAGTACAGATGCATTGTCCGAATGAATTTAGCGTCAAGTGTCAATGGCACTTATTGACTTATGTGAGTTCTTTTCGTGATTTTATTTCTGCTTGAGTGCATTTAACTTTGATTCCAACTTGAAAATAGGCACCAGCAAACTGTAACAATTATCAAGGGGTGATTTGTCAGCATAAAGACAGCAGAGCGAATCCGAAAAGTGAGTCTAATTGTCTCCTGTTTCTCTTATTGAAAACATGTAAGTGTCTAAACTTGTGTCATTTTCAAGGGACCTGTAGTTGGAATGCAAGCTGGATAAGGGAAAAGGGTGGTATCACCAAAGCTATAAAAGAAACAGCCTTACTCTCATTTGGTTTTGAAACTAACAAGCAATACTTGAGAAGCACATATAAAGTGCGGCATAACTTTACATTATACATGGAAGATATTTAGAAATTTAGAACTCCCATTATGAAAATTATAGCAAACATTTGGAAGTCTCTACTGTCTAGATGGCTACAGCATGGTTCGAGCTAGAGACGAAGTTTGGTGGAGGGAGATTCCAGAGGTGGTCATCCAGTCGGGAGAAATATTCGAGTATGATTACAGGGAAACGTTTTGGGTGGTCGATGAGGAGAAATTTAAAAAACCTTGGGGTTCGAATTGCACCATATCTGTACCTTCTGGAAGTAGTGTGCGGATTGTCCGAAAAACTTTCAAAGTTCCATGTACAGAATGGCATTTTTCCCTGCAGAAATAAAGATTTGAAGCTTTTCTTGCAAAGGTAGAAATGCCATTCGT